>JAFFST010040963.1:30185-43767 GCA_022414735.1 Noturus placidus
CCCGAACACTAAATGGAAGACTGTTCCATAATTGTGGAGCTCTATGAGTGAAAGCTCTTCCCCCTGCTGTAGCCTTCGCTATTCGCGGTACAGTCAAATAACCTGCATCTGTGGATCTAAGTGGGCGTGGCAGATCATATAAGACCAAAAGATCGCTTAAGTACTGTGGTGAGACCTTTTAGTGCTTTATAGGTTAATAATAGTATTTTAAAATCTATGCGAGATTTAACTGTGTGCCAATGCAGTGTGGATAAGATCAGGGTGATGTGGTCATATTTCTTGGTTCTAGTTAGAACCTTAGCAGCTGCATTCTGCATTTATGTTTCTATTGGAACATCCAGACATTGCGGCATTATAATAATCTAGTCTAGAGGTAACGAAAGCATGAATTAATATCTCTGCATCATGTAGTGATAATATATTTCTTATCTTAGAGATATTTCTAAGATGAAAGAAGGCTACCCTAGTAATATTATCTACATGAGCATCAAATGATAGACTGGAGTCAATAATCACTCCAAGGTCTTTTACTGCTGCACATGATGAAACAGGAAGTCCATCCAGAGAAACCATGTGATCAGAAAGCTTATTCCTATCTACACGTGATCCTAGCAAGAGTATTTCCATCTTATCAGAATTGAGTAAAAGGAAGTTAGTTAACATCCAACGCCTAATGTCCTTCACACAATCCTCAACTTTATTAAGTTGCTGTCTGTCTTCTGGCTTTGCTGAAACATACAGCTGTGTATCATCAGCATAACAGTGGAAACTAATTCCATGTTTACGAATAATTTGACCTAGAGGTAGCATATACAGTGTCTTGCGAAAGTATTCGGCCCCCTTGAACTTTTCGACCTTTTGCCACGTTTCAGGCCTCAAACATAAAGATATAAAACTGTAATTTTTTATGAAGAATCAACAACAGGTGGGACACAATCATGAAGTGGAATGAAATTTATTGGATATTTCAAACTTTTTCAAAATTACAATTCAGACCCTGGGGGTCTGTAGATAATAATTAGAGTAATTGGTTTACTTTTTGTGGCTACACAAGTTATTTTTGTATAAAGAATTTCGAATGAATTAAATTTATTGCTAGGTAAATTTATTGCTAGGTTTGACGTGTAGATTTTGACTATGAATGAGTGCGACACCTCCTCCTCTACCAGTTAAACGAGGCTGGTGTACATAACTGTATCCAAGAGGACTGGCTTCATTTAATGCTATATACTCATTTGGTTTAATCCAGGTTTCTGTTAAACACATTAAATTACATTCCTGATCAGTAATAGTTTCATTAACAATAAGAGCCTTAGATGCAAGAGATCTAATGTTTAATAATCCTAACTTCAGATTAAAGATGCTGGATTTACATTCACTATGATCTAATTTTATGTTAATTAAGTTGCTAAAACAGACTTTCTGAGATTTTCTATGTTTTGGTAAAGCTCGGGGAACAGACACAGTCTCTATAGTATGTATTATGGGTTTTGGACTATGTATTGAATAATGTTCAAGATTAGAGTTGTTATTGTTGTTGGAGGATGTACATATGGTAAGTAGTCACTTGGAGTGGAGCGCCTTGGCGATGTTGTCCGATAGCAGTTCCGCTCCGAGGATGCTATCGGACAACATCGGACAACATTTCATTTATATACTACGGAGATCCTGTCAACTACGCCACTTGTAGCAATGTTGCTGTTTTCGCAACAACTACGCCACATGTAACTATGCGGCTCATTTGTTTTGATGTGTACCAACTACGCCACCCCGAGAAAATGGGGAAAATAACCCAAATAAGGACACGCAAGTATGTTCCACTTACACAAAAATACAATGTTTCCACACAAAAATACATTTTATTTTGAGGTTAACAGAATGGCCAAAAATTATTTTAAAATAAGCAACAAACAGTCACGCATTGCTCAAATAAAACAGTCAAAAATTAAATTAACAATAATCCTAGGAGAACTGAGGCTTCCTGTATGAAGGACAGGCTAGTACGGAAGCACCAGCTATACAAAAGGGAAAAGCACCCCACCAACCAGAATCATACCCACAAAATTCACTGCAAATAAACACAGCAATAATAACGACCTTTAATTAAGCACAGCCCAAACTGCAGCAAAGGACCTCCCCCCAGCCTCAGGAAGTACTCAGCTCCTACAAGGAGGAAACAAACACAAAGTCAATTACAAAATACTCAAAACAGACAAACAAAAGAATAAAACAAAAACAAACTTACCGTCGTGAAAACACAGATAACCTCAAGCTCAAACTGAGTACAGGTAGCAAGTTTACCAAGACTGACCAAAACCACTACTACCACATAGAAGTATCAACATAACTCATAAAGACTGTTACAACACAGTTGTAAAACAGATCTCAGTGACAATAACCAACACAAAACATAACGACAAAACAGAAAACCAAATCTGAGTATGAAGCAGCATCAATCAGTAGAACCAAACAATCAAAACCAAGCAGCCACGTGACTGCTACGTGAGTGAGGGGGAGGAGCTATACTGATATGACCACACCCACTGAGCCTGCCTTAACGCAGGCAAACTCGAGGACACCAAGAACAAAACAGGTGTTACAACCTCAATTTGGAAAGCATGCAAAATAGTCTAGCTCAGAACTAAATGATTTACCTACCGTGATCCGATGACATGATACTCGCGATGGTACATACGAAAGTCATGATAGCATCTTCAATAGTTGTGACGATGACAGCTACGTTAAATGACCATGCTACACAGTTGGGAGCCTTGACGGTACAGTGCACTGATTATGAGCAGAACATCACACCCACACACAGTCTCAACATCATACTAAACAAGTAAAGCGCACGATAAATATACAATGCTAGCATCACACAGCTAAGCGACAAAGCTAAAAGCACATACCTCTGTAGTCCGTAGCAATGAAAGGAAGAGGCAGGTTTTCGACCATGACGCATTCTGAAAGGCCTTAACGACCATTTATATTCTAAGGTAGGGAGAGAGCCCATTGGCCACGTAGTTAATAAGGGTGACGTTTTGAACACGACACAGACCCCACTACATTTAGTTAATTACTTAATAAATTAGTTAATTATTTTTTTAGGAATAATTTTGATGTGGGCTGGTTTCAGGAGATAAGTATATTAGATGAAGAAAGTCGTCACCTGGAATGTGATCTTACCTCTGGAGATGATGTCTGCATTCCTAGTTCAGGCAATAAAATTGTTTTTATAACTTTATACAATATGTGCCAAAAGTTGTTTTGCTGGCCTAATAAGAAAAGTAAAATCTAACCAAAAGGCTTTTTTTCCCCACTTATCTTCCACTAATGTATTTTAAATATGAAATTGTTTGAAGTCTCAATGTTTTGTATTGTGCTGTTTTGTGTGTGTGTGTGTGTGTGTGTGTGTGTGTGTGTGTGTGTGTGTGTGTGTGTGTGTGTGTTTGTTTGTTTGTTTAACTCAGCAGGTGCAAGATGAAACATTTGCTGGTGACCAGTATTGTATACCTCAGTGGAAACAAGGTCTCCTCAGGATCTTTTTATTAGCATTCATATTTAGGTTATATTGTGTTCTTTTTTTTTTTTTTTTTTTAGCTTGATCAGGTATTCCCAGTGAGAAGCCTGTGATGTTTTGGGCTCCATAGTAGGTTTTATCTATTGATAGGACAAGTATGGAATATGGGAGATGGCAGGTTATCTAGGCCTTTATGTAATCCCTAATGACTTGGTACATGTAAATAGCATCTTAACATGTATAATTGTATCTGCAACACCATAGTGACAAAGTTTTTAAGCTCCAATTATTATTATTATTATTATTATTATTATTATTATTATTATTATTATTATTATTATTATTATTATTATTAATGATAATCATTGACCTTTGCAAATATAACCATGCAGAATATTTCCTTAATCAAATAACAGCCACAATTTATAAATGTAGTATACAGTTTTGTCACCATTATGCCAAATATGAGCATTATCATGGGACAAAATGTTGAACAAAAAGCAAAGCATTACTTAATAAAGCTTCTGGTACAAAATGTGCTGTCGTCTTGAAAGAAGACACTTCACTCATGACACATGATTCTACTATTTATCCCAGCTGCTAATTTTTTTTTTTCAACATTTCATTTTTGAATTTGTTAATGTCTACTACAGAGGTATTCAAATTAAAGGTCTTCTTCTTCCCCATAAGCCCCACTTCCCAATTTTTTGAGAACTCAGAACACCTGCACAACTGTCAATCATTACAGATTCACATGGTACTCCCTGTAATACAGATGACAGCTTTAGCCTAATTTTCTCAAGCATGAATTTACATTTTGAATGCATTTTTTAATGGAAGCTAGACATTTTATTGGTTATTTTGCATTCATTCACTATTAGCAAATTTACTATACTTGTTAGAATTTTCTAGTCAGATAAAGGTAGCAGAATCAAGGGTACCAAGAGATACACATTCACTCCCATAACTTGTATTATCAAAACAAATTAAAATGTACTTTACAATTTGGAGTTTAATCAGTAGCTTAGTGTGTTTCTTCTATATAGATATGTTTAAGAGTGATTTTTGTAAGTCCTCTTTTAAAGCATGTTTCCCCAGACATTTCATTGCATATACACAATAGTGAATTTTTAATGAGGCATGCATTTTAATATAATGTATGAACCATCAATGATGGCCATCACTGTAAACAAATAGTAAAAATGTAAAATAAATGTAAAAAATCATAGAGTAGGGGCAAGGAGTACTACATGTTCAATGTTGCATTCCACATTCATATGACTTACGGTCATTTCTATAATAATAATAATAATAATAATAATAATAATAATAATAAGAAGAAGAAGAAGAAGAAGAAGAAGAAGAAGATATATAGCCATAAGCGGAAATCTGTGGGGACCAAGCACCATGTGCATATCGCAATACAGGAGGTTAGTTCTCAACACTAAAGCAACCATAGATAACATACACTTTTGTGACGGTAGTGGAATGCTAAAACTGTGAAGTGTATGCTACAGGCTGATTGACTGATGGTGGCCATGTTTTTGAAGTAACCTAGTCAACAGTATTTGACTCACAGATTAACACAATGACGCATTTCAAGTTTCTGCTCAATTGGACTCACAGCCTGTGAAACTGTTATATTTATATTTACATTTACATTTATTCATTTAGCAGATTCTTTTATCCAAAGTGACTTACAAATGAGAAAATACAAGCAAAGTGATATCAAGCAGAGAACAATACAAGTAGTGCTACCATTCAAGATCCATTAATTGAGTTCCAGAAGAAGCAAAGTGTGCAGAGTAGAGGTGTAAATGCCAGAGTAAGGGTTTTTTTGTTTGTTTGTTTGTTTGTTTTTTATGGGTTGGTTAGGTGTTCAAGGAAGAGGTAGGTCTTTAGCTGTTTCTTGAAGATGGTGACAGATTTTGCTATCCGGATTGAGGTTGGAAGTTCATTCAACCACTGAAGGACAGTTAGTTTGAAGGTTCTTAAAAGGGGCCTTGAGCCACACGGAGTAGATATAACAAAGCGTCGGTCATTGATTGATCGCCGATTGTGTGAGGGAACGTAAGCCTTCAGGAGACAATTGAGCTAGGAGGGTGATCTTCCAGACAAGGTCTTGTACATGAGCATCACGGCCTTGAATTTGATGCAAGTGGCTACAGGAAGCCAGTGGAGGGAGATGAAGAGGGGTGTGACATGGGTTCTCCTGGGCTGGTTGAAGACAAGTCATGCTGCTGCATACTAAATCATTTGAAGGGGATTGATAGTACTGTCTGGGTGGCCAGAGAGTAGTGAGTTGAAGTAGTTTTGAGATAACAAGAGGCTGGACTAGTAGATGTGTAAAATACTAGTCCAGTTGTGTAAACTACTAGTTTTATGAATTTCGCTCTAGACCCTGTGGATAGCCATGCCCTAACTTTATATCTCCTCCCTGAGTATACAGTATCTCAGAAAAGTGAGTAAACCCCTCACATTTTTGTAAATATTTGATTATATCTTTTAATGTAACAACACTGAAGAAATGACAGCTTTCTACAATGTAAAGTAGTGAGTGTACAGCTTGTATAACAGTGTAAATTTGCTGTCCCATCAAAATAACTCAACACACAGACATTAATGTCTAAAAAAGTGAGTACACCCCAAAGCGAAAATGTCCCAACTGGGCCCAAAGTGTCAATATTTTGTGTGGCCACGATTTTTTTCCAGCACTGCCTTAACCCTCTCGGGCATGGAGTTCACCAGAGCTTCACAGATTGCCACTGGAGTCCTCTTCCACTCTTCCATGAGGACATCACGGAGCTGGTGGATGTCAGAAACCTTGTGCTCCTCCACCTTCCATTTGAGGACGCCCCACAGATGCTCAATAGGGTTTAGTCCATCAGCTGCACCCTCAGCTTCTTTAGCAAGACAGTGGTTGTTTTGGAGGTGTGTTTTGGGTCATTATCATGCTGGAATACTGCCCTGCGTCACAGTCACCGAAGGGAGGGGATCATGCTCGGCTCCAGTATGTCACAATACATTGTCGCATTCATGGTTCCCTCAATGCCCAGTGCCGGTAGCACTCATGCAGCCCAAGACCATGACACTCCCACCACATGCTTGACTATAGGCAAGACACACTTGTCTTTGTACACCTCATCTGGTTGCCGCCACACATGCTTGACACCATCTGAATCAAAAAAGATTATCTTGGTCTCATCAGACCACAGGACATGGTTCCATTAATCCATGTCCTTAGTCTGCTTGTCCTCAGCAAAATGTTTGCAGGCTTTCTTGTGCATCATCTTTAGAAGAGGCTTCCATCAGGCCATGCAGACCAATTTGATTCAATTCAATTAAATTCAATTTCATTTGTATAGCGCTTTTTACAATAGATATTGTCTCAAAGCAGCTTTACAGGAATAAAAATACAGTATACACACAGTAAAAGTGAGAAATTATCCCAACTGAGCAAGCCACTGAGTGGCGACAATGGCAAGGAAAAACTCCCTAAGATGTTTAAGAGGAAGAAACCTTGAGAGGAACCAGACTCAGAAGGGAACCCATCCTCATCTGGGAAACAACAGATATTCTTAAAGAGACAATTATTGGTTTATATATAATCTGATTGGATTTGAAAAGCCTTTGTCCCAGAAGTCTGGATTTGGAGTAGATGAGAGCTCCATCCAGAAGTAGGACCTCCAAGACCGATCATGCAGGTCCGGAGAGCAGAAAGGACCAGGATCTCCAACATCACCATAAACTCATGTGTAGCTCGTCAGAAGGAGAGAAGGAAAGAAAAGATTGTTGAGACTGGGAATTTAGCATAATGGAAAATCTAGTCAGGGTAGGCTAGAGTGAATAAATACTTTTTAAGTCTAGCCTTACACTGAGACTGTGTCTGAGTTCCGAACACTAAATGGAAGACTGTTCCATAACTGTGGAGCTCTATGAGTGAAAGCTCTTCCCCCTGCTGTAGTCTTCACTATTCGCGGTACAGTCAAAAAACCTGCATCTGTGGATCTAAGTGGGCGTGGCGGATCATAGAAGACCAAAAGATCGCTTACATACTGACCTTTTAGTGCTTTTTTACATACTAGACCTTTTAGCAAGACCTTTTAGTGCTTTATAGGTTAATAATAATATTTTTAAATCTATGCGAGATTTCACAGGTAGCCAATGCAGTGTGGTTAAGATCGGGGTGATGTGGTCATATTTCTTGGTTCTAGTTAGAACCCTAGCAGCTGCATTCTGGACTAACTGGAGTTTCTTTATGTTTCTACTGGAACATCCAGACAGTACGGCATTACAGTAATCTAGTCTAGAGGTAATGAAAGCATGAATAAATATCTCTGCATCATGTAGCGATAATATATTTCTTATCTTAGAGATATTTCTAAGATGAAAGAAGGCTACCCTAGTAATATTATCTACATGAGCATCAAATGATAGACTGGAGTCAATAATCACTCCAAGGTCTTTTACTGCTGCACATGATGAAACAGAAAGTCCATCCAGAGTAACCATGTGATCAGAAAGCTTACAACTTTCTCTACAACTTAAGGTTTGGTCTACATGATTCATTTTAAGGCAGAACATAATAAAGAAAAGTTCAAACAACAACAAAAGGGTTCCATCACCTTCGATGCTTGTACCCATTTTATTATTATTATTATTATTATTAATAATAATAATAATAATAATAATAATAATAATAATAATAGCTGAAAGCAGTTATTTGCATGGTACATCACTCTTCACAAATAGCACCCCCAGCGGCCAGTTCTTACAAAGATACATAGAAGAATAAAACGAGTATACATGAACATACTCAAGTTTTGTTATGACAGCTCAGTCATAGTTGTGTAAGATGCGTGCTGAAAGCTGATTTGCAGACATGTTTTTATGCAATACAGTGATGACTAAATATCAAATTATAGATTATCCGATTTATGCAGCAAATTGCAGCTCAGTTGAACTGGGAAATAACTATGTGGAAATTAACACATACCCTATAAACATGAATAGTGCCGCCCCCCCCCCCCCCCCCCCAGTGGCCAATTAGAGTCCAACTGCATCAGGCAGCAGTAGGTCCCGCCCTGAACCAAATCTCTGTGACAATAGCTTAATGGGAACTTGTCAAATGTCTGGGGGTTTTTTTTTATATATAATTGCTTTCTGTAACGGTCATGAATTAAAATCCACAAGGATCCACAAAGAGATTAGCACACAGTTGCAGCATACCAAATTTCAGCATAATTGGCTTTACTGTTCCTCAGTTATCTGCCCCTAGCCCCACCCCTATGTAAGACCATGCCCCAAACTGCAGAGATGACCTTAGGAGCTTGTCCTATATATGCTTTTCAATTTATGTTTGTTTGGTTTTTTTTTGAATAAGTTAGATTTTGTGTGCTTAGAAGTGATTGCATAATGTGCAAATTATCACAAATTTAAGTGTAAATTTTATACTTTTTTCATAAATTTTACTGTAGATCTGTATATCTTTCCATCAGATATACTTGTTTTTGTGTTTGCAAATATGAATAGGGCACCCAATGACCAATTTGAGTGAGATTGCATCAGATAGTAGTGGGTCCGTACCTGACCCTACCATCAAAGTTTCATGATGTTAGCTCAGTGATTGACCAGCCATGGTTTTTTATTTTAAAAAAAGTTATTAGATAATCAAAAATCCACTTCCAGATTAGCACAGCCATACAGCATCCCAAATTACAGCTCAGTATTTTCTTATGGTTCCTGAGAAAGAGTTATCTGACTTTTCTTTGCCCCTTTTGTATGTCCTGTATATTTCTTTCCAGTTCGTGCAAAACCATGCAAGCAATCCTGAGTTACAGCTGTTTGAGTAAATTAGGCTCCACCTCAATATAACTAATTGACATATTGTAACCATATTGTTTAAAAATGTCAACATATGTTTGAAACATATTGAGTTTCACATTCTTCTGAGTAGTATGACACCAAATTTGTGAAAATGGATTAAAAACAAATCCTAGGACTAGTTTGCAAAAGTACTATATATGTTTGGCATATTATGTAAATTAGCACCCAGAAAAAAATCTAAATGGGTGGAGCTAAATGGTTCTTGCAGCTTTTTTGTTTGTTTGCAGTGATAATGATTTTTTTTTTTTGTAGGCCTCATGGTTTGCCTTATACTATAGCCCCACCATTTGGCCAAATGACCCCATCTCACTTTACCATCACTACAGGTCCAATGAAGATGCCATATCCCTTGCACGTGGTATGTTCAGTGAACCTGTTGTGATGGCAGGCGAATAGTAGGGTGTCTAGATTGTGTGGAATGCTGTCCTTAATAGATTCAGTACCGGCATTTCAAAGTACTTCATTATAATTGAAGAAAGTACCACTGGACTGTAGTCATTAAATGAGTCCACCTTGATTTTCTTTGGAACATATATTATTCTAGTATTTTAAAAGGAAGTAGGGACTGTTGAGGTGCTCAAAGTGTTATAAATGTCTGTGAAAATGGCTACTAAATTGTTGCTACAGCTTTTGCCCATCGTCCAATGACTTACGTGGGTCAAGTCAGATGTAGTAAATCTGAATTATTAAGGGGGGTTTATTAATAAATGTACTCTCATTTAAGAAGCTAATTATACAAAGAGCTTTTTTTTAAGTACATACAAAATACTTTAGCTAATTGTTATCTTTTGGCAGTAGTAATCATAAGTACAATGTTCAGAAATTGAGAAAAGCTGTTCAGTCATTTACACAGATGAAATCATTTAGTCTAATTAGACAGCATAAAAAAGAGCACTACTGTCATATAATGAGTTTTAGAGACAGATGCAAGTGCAGTTAAGCGCTTTATTGAGAGAGCAAGGCAGATAAATCCAAAACAACTAAGGCAAAATTGTGAGTCAGGTGATCAGCAAATGGGCATAAACTGGGCTTGGACATGAATCGAGAAACAGTGACAAGATCAAACCATGAAACGAAAACGAGAATCAAAAGGCTTAGTATGTGACAGTACTACAGTTGAGCACACTGAGGGGAAATCCTTGACAGATATGAACCTCCCAAGGTTGCTTTTTCTGGAGCATCAACAACAACAAAAAACTCCCCCTGGTGGTCCTGGCCCAAAATGTCTACACAACCCCCCAGGTCCCGAGGCAGGCATTGTTAGCTCATTCCTCAAGGAGCCAAGGAGCAGACAGGAGGCTCGGGAAGGCTCACCATGGTTGTTAGGCAGGTAGCAGGCTTGGGAAGCTGTGTTGTCAGCTACAGGCATGAGCAAAACTTGGTAGGACTTTTTGTCGGCCTCAGGCGTGAGCTGAGCTTGGTGGGCCATCCCATCAGACTTGGTTGACCATGTCATTGGCCTTGAGAGGAAGCATAGCTTGGTTGGCAATGTGGTGAGCCTCAGGCATGAGCAAAGCCTTTTCTGTAAAGGGCTCCCAACTGTGGAACATGTTGCTAAATGAGTTTAAAGTAGTATGTGATATAAAGTATTTTACATTGATGGTAAAGTGCTGGTTTAAAATAAACCAGAGCTGTACGCATATGTAAATTTAACAAATGTTTATTTTAATTAGTTAATCATGTTTCCAGGGTTGGACATATCCTTAAAATAGGTGTGTGCAGGCAGGCAGGCGGGTGGGCAGATAGTCAGGCAGGCAGGCATAAATGATATGCCACATTAACTACAAGCTTTATTCTGTGATAAGCAGTTTTTTTTTAAAGAAAAGCCATTCTAAGGACTTGAGATGCAAATTAGCTTATGCTATATTCTCTATGTGCAATTCATATTTTCGAGCTTTCGACTGGAATTATGTTTTTTGTACTGTTCCTATTCAAATAAAATTCAAATTCAAATAAATAAAATAAAATAATTAAGCTTAGTTTGCCTTGTCATCGCCTGTCGCCTCAGACAGGAACATGGTGTGGGAGGCCGTCTTGTCAGCCTCAGAAAGAAACATGGCATGGGAGGCTGTCTCATCTGCCTCAGACAGGAACCTGGTTTGGGAAGCTGTCTTGTTGGCCTCACCTGGAACTTGGCCTAGCAAGAACCTTGCTAGATGGACCACTTCACAGTACTCACACTGGGGCTCAGGAGAGCTTAGGCTGCCACGTTAACCTCCATCAGGAGATCTACAGGAGAGATCACCTCATAGGGCTCTGGCTGGAGCTCTTGAGATGAGGTTGCCATGTTGACCTTCGGCTGGAGCTCTGCCTGGAAGACCACCTCTTGGGTCTCAGGCTGGTCCTCTGGAAATGAGGTTGCAAGATTGGCCTGGGACTGGAGCTGGACTGTGAAGGCCAGCCTGCCAGCCTGGAGCTGGGCTGTGGAGGCTGCCTTGTCACTCTGCTCATAATAGGTGGGAAATGGCAAAACAGGCTCGCTCGTCATACCAGTACCACCCACTGGTGGGCTGGGCCAAAGAACCGGGACAAAATGAACTTTAGCCACTGTCTCTTGTCAGGCTTGGGATTTGCCAGGCTCAAAAAATATAACTGGAAGTTGAAAACCATGAAATGACAATGAGGATCAAAAGGCTTACACTCATAATACTTTGCATTGAACAAAGACACACAAGAGGTTTAATACTTAACGAAATCAAATGTAAAACATAAACAGCTATGAATAATAATGACACATGAGGGAGACATCCAATAACATAACACGAGCAGAGACAAGACATAAACCATAACAAAACACACATGTAGAAAGTAAACAAAGTCAAGGTTACTGAAAAACCCAGAAGTGCTTCTGGCAGTTGAGTGCGCTGGGTGCCAGAGCGAGGGGAAATCCTTAACAGATGTGACACTCACTTTAACAGCCATATTCACATAAAGACACAAAGTGAAAAATGCCTTATTGTACAGTGCTGTGAAAAAGTGTTTGCCCCATCCTGATTTCTTCTGTTTTTTTTTTTTGTGTGTGTATATCATACTAAATTGTTTCAGAAATGAAAACAAAAGCTAAGATACAACGAAGGCCACCTGAGTAAACACAAAATACAGTTTTTAAATGATAATGTAATTTGTTGAAGCAAAAAAGTTATCAAAAACCAACTGGGCATGTTTGAAAATGTATTTGCCCCCATAGTTACTAATTCCCCAAATCTATGAAATTGCATTAATAATGGGGATCAGCTGGACTAGATGCAACCAGGCTCACGCCAGTAATCAGCAACCAGTAATCAGGCCTGATTACTGCCAGCCCTGTTCAGTCACATCAACACTTAAATAGGACTTTTTCGGGGTCACGTGACGCTATGCGACGGGCAGACGTGTAAAAGATAGCTCTGCGCGCTTTGCTAACCTTTTCTATCATTTCCATAATATAAGTTGGTGAAATTCTATACACCCAGTTACTATCTTGCTGTTGGAGGTAAATATGGCGAAGAAATCGAAAATCTCGAGCTCCGGAGACTCCGAAGGCACTTACGTGTCCAAGAGGAAAGCCCGGACAGGCCTGTGGATAGCGGACTCGGTTTGGGTGCTGCGGCTGGGGAAGAAATCCAGCGCCAATTGTCCAACATGGCCGGGAGGTTGTCGAAGGTTGTGGCTGATTTAGAAGATCTCACTGTAATACGGCGCTCGGTTACAGCGATAGAAATAAAATTCTCAGAGTTAGTCACAAGAATGGCGGACGCTGAGAAACGACTCGAGTATCTGGAGTCTTCTGAAAGGGAATTATCCGCTAATCCGCCCGCGACCAAGAGAGACTTGGAGAAAATATCAGAAAGATTAGAAGACTTGGAGAATCGTAGCCGGAGGAATAATGTGCGGTTATTGGAGTTCCTGAGCGTGAAGAAGGCAGAGACCTGGTGAAATTTCTGGATAAGCTTTTCCCGAGTCTGCTCGACACAACAGGCCATAGATGCAAACTCGAGCGGGCCCACAGAGTCCCTGCTCAGAGATCTGGTGCGGGAGACAGGCCGCGACCAATCCTGGCCAGATTTCTGAGATCATCCGATAAAGATCTCGTGCTGCGCCAGGCGAGGAGTAAAGGAAAGCTTTCGTGGAAGAACCACAATATTTTCTTGTTCCCTGACTTTGCGAACTCGACAAGAGAGAAACGCGATCGGTTCA
>JAFFST010040964.1:0-17462 GCA_022414735.1 Noturus placidus
ACTTAAGTGTGACAAACATGCAAAGGAACAGGAAATGAGGAAGGGGGCAAACACTTTTTCACACCACTGTATATGTATGCCTTGGGAATTATGAATGAACATTTTAGACGCAAGCTACCTAAATTAAAATATGCTGTGATTGAAAAGTTTGTAACGTGTATCTTGATTATGCAGTAATGCTAAAAATAATTCCAAAATAGTTTGGTACTTCACAGATCCAAATGTATTTGTATTTATTTGATGTCCATGGCAGTGACTTTGACATCATACACCAGATGTTCCAGGCACTATGAGGTCAGAAGTATTACACAGGCAGAACAAGAGATGGCGCCACAACACCAAACCAGAGGTGCTTCTTGATTCCCTTCTTAAAATGGTTTATATACATAAAGATAAATGTCCATCAATTTAAAAACACGAATGTGGGGGGAAAAAATCACATCTTAATAACTATTCAAAGATCCTGAATTAATTAAAGGGTTTGGTCTAAACAAATGTTGATTGACACACGATAAACCTTAAAAAGCATATAACACCATTAAGAAATATTTTACTACACTCACATGAAGGAGTAGACCTATACTGTAAAAGTCCTGTCAAACTTTCCAGGAAAACAGACTGTAACATGAGTCTAATAGAAGGGAGTTACAGTATGACATTTACACTTTATTGTGTATGTTACCTTGGCTGGCCACCAGAGCTGTGGAGTGTGTGGGTCAGTCACAGCTAATGCTGTTCTCGCCTCCACACACACACACACACACACACACACACACACACACACACACACACACACACAGAGAGTAATCTCCTCTCAGCCCACGTGGTTTCAACTATAAAAAGTTAGGCTTTAGTATGTTGATTGCATTGGGGAAAGGACGGAAAGCACCGGATCGGATCTGTAGGACGCACAGGCTATGCACCCGTCAGGATTCGCATTCCAAGCGGCGCCCTGGACGGAGAGAAGGTGCGATCACAGAGAGGACACTGTTTCAGCTCTTAGTACTTTTAGTGACTAATTTGTGCAATCGATCGGATCTCGGACTCTGATTGCACTCTTTTGGTGTTGGAGTGATTGTTCTCGTGTAGCCGGTGTTTTACGCGCACTGCTCTGGCCTGAGTTTGGATGCTCGAAGTCAAACTCATCTCTTCTGACCGGAGTCTCTTCTGACCGGAGTCTCTGCATCCTTCACACACACACACACACACACACACACACACACACACACACACACACACACACCATGACGCACGGAGCTTTCTCTAAGACAAATGCTGGAAGTCTGGACTGTTCCTAATTCAGATCCATAACTTTTCAAGTATTTTTATGAACACATTGTGTAAATATCTCATGTGGCTGCACAGCGTCGATTTACCTGGCACGACGGATCTGTGAATGCAAAGTAGAGAAACATCCCAAGGCACCTGGTCTGTTGAATTAAAGACTGTTGATCGCCAGTTGACGCGGCGGAGAGAAGATGAAGGTAATCATGCGGGTGATGTGTTGTTTCATGGCATGCGTGCTGTCAGTGCGGGGCGGCGGGAGCGACACGCACGCGCTGCCCCGGGATTCGTGCGCGTCATGCGGCCTCGGCCGTCCCGACGTTCCAGACGCCATGGACACGGACTTTCTGGAGGCGGTGAAGAGGCACATACTGAGCAGACTGCAGATGAGGCAGAGACCTAACATCACGCACCCGATCCCGAAGGCGGCCATGGTCACCGCACTGAGGAAGCTCCACGCTGGGAAAGTAAGAGAGGACGGGAGGTTCGAGATTCCCAGCTTTGATGGCCAAGCCGCTTACAGCAACGAGGCGCAAGAGGAAACCTCAGAAATCATCAGCTTTGCCGAGTCAGGTGTGTAGCACATTTCAAACTTCACAACAAATCCATCATATTTTCCCCGGACTTTGGGAATGACGTGTCCACAGATGATGCAACGTTTATTATTAAAGTGACCAAAACATTCTTGCGCACGTGGACGTTGTGTTTTAGGTTTATTGATTTTATATTTCAAGCAAATCAGCAGGAAGACTAATGCAGCATGATATATCGACAAAATGTCATAGAAGATTGCAACATATGTGCCATATTGTATACATTTTTTAACCATATTAAGCTACCTAAACTAGTTATTCCAGTACCTCCACAGAAACATATGATATATATGAAATCGCACATTTAGATTATTATATATTAATAATCAACAATAATACAACTCTATCTCATAGCATATAGGAACACACATGTAGTGATTGGTAATAGAACTCATTGACACATTGCAGCCTTCTGCAAGCATAGTAAGGTAAAAGCTAATAATTTGATCAACATTATGGAATAGTTTCACACTTTTCACTAAATACAGACAGAAACTGGATGAAACTATTGGATAATCGCACTGACAGCTAGCAGCATTTCTTTATCAAACTAATTTCATATATCCATACAGGTCACAAATTATGTATATTCTGCTGTGTCCAATTAGATAAGATATTTCCAATAACTGTAGTTTACATCCATAAAAGAGCTTTGGTAATAATAACTTTCCCCTTTTGAATTAACCTTATCAACAAGAGTAAGAGTAAAACTCTGAAGTGCAAACATTACTTGTTAAAATACATGTCTTTCCAGATCTTGTATGAGATATTATTATTATTACTATTTTAAATAATTCATTCTTATCATTGTTGATATGATGGGGACCTGACATGAATCTAAAAGGTGTTTAAATGTTCTCACACTTGATGGTTGTAGTATGAAAGATGAAGCATGATGCTTCTCAGCCTGACTCTTATTTCCTATTCTAAATACCTGTACAGCACAGTAAGCTTGGACAACTTCTTTTCTCCACCAAGAATGAACGAAACACACTTTATGATAAAATTAATAGAAATTATTGATAGGGCACTGTGTGTTCCTGTTAAACCCAATATGTCAACATTATGAACAAAAAAAAAAAAAGAGAGAAGAAATCATGCCGAATAATGCATGCGAAATTTGAGTTGTATTGGGGGACAGAGGTTGTAGTGGGGGGATGGTCTACTCATATCACAGTTCTGCAAAGAATGCTTTTAAAATATCAAAGGAAAGCTAGGCCTCTTTGCATTTTCACCCATTATTCAGGACACCTTTGAGCTGTATTGTGTCACAAAACTGGCTTTGGTCCCTGCTCTCTGGACCTCTTCTGCCTCAGGGCCAGCTGGTGCTAACCTCCAGAGTGGAGGTTGCCAGCCAGGGCATGGCTTTGGGACAAGCTCCCAAGGTATTCTGCAATGAGTGGAAAACTCCTCCACTGAGCTTTCAGATGTGCTCATCCTGTGTAGTTCCCTGGATCCTTATAACACTTAGGAGATAAGTCAGCAAATCTCTGCAGTTTCAGGCTGAAAGCTGGCTTTTCAATAAAGAACTCAGCACTTCCCTTTCTTCACTTAACATGGAACAGTACTTTTAATAGTTTTATTAGTGGTTTGTCCAGAATGTTTGCTTGCATCTCACACCCTACTCTAGGAGGGCAGAATGGTGATCCCTGCCAACATGCAGGTGAGAACAGCTGCCAGCTTCACGTCTCTGTTAACTCTGTTCTGTGGTCCGTTTCAGAAGGATTTGGTGTCCCGTAGCCACGGGAGCGAAGCGAGAGATGTGTGCTTCTCATTTGTCCATAGCTATTCGGACTCGCTGAACTCTTAACATCCAGTCCAGCACGGGAAATTAGGCTTTATTATTTGGCATTATCTAGTGTAATGGTATTCAGATGGTTTGCAACAGGACCTGCAATTTCATCATGTCAGTCATACCCCATTTGAATTGATCCTCTTGGCAAATCTTTGTTTTATTGACATTGGATACTGTTTTGGAAATTAGATTCTATAGTGGCAGGCGATTGGCAGGATGTTAGAAGCTAATCAGACAACGGCCCATATTTTTTATCTAAGCAGCTCATCTAAAGCAATATGAGCATGAGCGCAATCTCTAGTGAAGCATTATAAAGAGCCCGCAATTTATGTGTCCACATATGCATTTACTGCTTGACAATTGTTTTTTTTTTTTTTTTTTTTGGGGGGGGGGGGGGGGTGTTCTTGGTATATAGCTAGGGTACACTGACTGCATTGGCACTCCACTGTTCTACGCCCATGCTTGCAATGGTTGGGCAGCATGTGGTTTGAAAGTTGTAATAAATGTTTTTAGATGTATGTAAGGGGTAGGAACAGGATAAGAGTTTGGTAAATTAAATGGGCCACCCAGGGATCTGCTGATACCCAGCACATGCTTGGGACTCCTCAAGGTTAGTAAAGTGATGTAATCAAGTCAATTTTACAGGACACATGTAAAATGGCTGTCGAATTACTTTTACCTGGTGAAAAAAAAAAACCCTTTTAGTATTTAGAGTAATATTGGACTTGGACTCTCAGCTTTCTTTGCTGCTTATCTTAGGATAGTCACCTTAACTGAATAGTTTTGTGTTTGGCCTATTTCACCTGTACACCACCTCCTAAGATCACAGGACACCGGAAGGGCACCGGAAAGGAATGTCATACGGAGCTCCATAAGGGAGTAAAGTGTTAATGAGAGCAGGTAATCAACCCTTCTTTCCTCTGCCTCCTGTAAACTTGGCCAGACAGTGCTGATTGCCCATCTGTGGTTCAGCTCAGCTGAAAGTAGGCACGCCCAATCAGCATGTGGGCAATGGACCATGTGGCTACTTTCCAGACCTCACCTCCCTTCCTGCTATCCTGTGCAGAGGAACTCTATAGACTAGTGGACATTGTTGTTCCATCATTCAGACCAGTCTGCACTGCACATGTCATTCCTTTTGAGAAGGAGCTGTTGAGGCAGGCAGTAGAGCACTTTATTGCTGGAATATTTATAACCTGAGGGCATGCCTGCAGTTAATGAGGTAGAAAATTTCAGGGGAAATCTTTGCTAATCTATTTTACTCATATTATGCTACACAGTTTTTAACAGCTGACACCATGTCCCTAGTGCTTTATTTTGTATCCCTCCTGAGTTTTAACTGTGTGCCACTTTGGGACTGCCGAGAAACTGGGTTCCTGCCAGAGAGCAGAGTCAGGCAAACGAGTCTGGACAGGGCTGAGTGCACATAAAGCCATTGCTACATGGGGCCAGACAGGCTGTCAGAGAAACAAGCTATCTTCCAAGGCAAGCTGTTGACACTGACCTTAGCTAATCAGTTTGCAAACAAGGTAATTCAACCAATTCACCACAGGCCAGCCATAAGCAGCTCTGCAACATGAACCAAAAGATCAAATCAAATATGATTAATTATACCATCCATCACTGTGGAGCTATCAGCAACCAAGTGTCTGCTGGCTCAATGGAACTTTTCAAAAATGGAAAAAAAAGGCCAGCATCCTGAACTGTTCCAAACACTGACTACATGCTGAATACAACAGTATATATATATATATATATAATACTGTGCTATGCAAATGGTTCTTATTTTTCCTGATCATCCATTTAATTCAGTGGCAACATGCTCAATACTAGGCTGTGCCATGGTTGTCTCATAATACCTCACAGAGTGCATTGTACTGTCAGTCTCCAAGGCTCCAGGAGCTGTGGGTTTTTTCACTATGCTCACAGTGAACTCAATGAACCCCCCAGGGCAGAACTCACAATCCACTCTTACTTCCCTGCATCAGCAGCCTACAATACATGGCCAACTGGGCCCAAGCCCAGTGTTGTGCTGCTGCAGCCTCTCCATCAATCTGGGTGATATATGAAAGGGAAAACAAAAGATCATTTGAGGAATCTGAACCTGTCAGGGCTGTCATTTGATAGGACGGAGCAATCTACCTCAGGCATAAATAGTTATATATGGTATTTTTGGCACTTTCTTAGCAGCTTTCAACTAAATATTTGTTACATGTCTTTTAAAATAAAACAAATACATGTGCTTCAATAAACTGTTTTCCCTCCATCTCCTATAGATGACCTGACGTCAGTGAAGTCCAGTCTCTATTTTGTGATCTCCAATGAGGGCAATCAGAACCTGTATGTGCTGCAAGCCAATCTATGGCTGTATATCAAACTTTTGCCTGGAGGCCTAGAAAAAGGTGTGCGTCGGAAGGTGACAGTGAGGGTGCGCTACCAGGAGCCTGGGGGTCAGCAAAAGTGGGTCGAGAAGCGGCTGGAGCTGAAGCGCAGTGGCTGGCACACATTCCCACTGTCAGAGGCAGTCAGAGTGGCACTAGAGAAAGATGAGCGACGGCAGGACTTGGATGTGCACTGCGAGAGCTGTGAGGTAGCCAATGTGGCGCCTGTTCTGGTGGATGTCGGTGATCCCTCTCACCGGCCTTTCCTGGTGGTGCGGGCACGCCAGGCAGAGGGGAAACATCGTATCCACAAGCGTGGCCTGGAGTGCGATGGAAATCATGGTGGTCTGTGCTGCAGGCAGCAGTTCTACATTGACTTTAGGCTCATAGGCTGGAATGACTGGATCATCGCACCTGCTGGATACTTTGGCAACTATTGTGACGGCAGCTGCCCTGCGTATATGGCAGGCGTGCCGGGCTCCACCTCCTCATTCCACACAGCTGTGGTCAATCAGTACCGCATGCGAGGCATAAGCCCAGGCTCAGTGAACTCCTGCTGCATCCCTACCAAGCTCAGCACCATGTCCATGCTCTACTTTGACGATGAGTACAACATTGTCAAACGGGATGTTCCTAATATGATTGTGGAGGAATGCGGCTGTGCCTGAGGCTGGTTAGGGAATTGCAGACTTTGAATGTAATCAAAGGACATTACAACAGCAGTGACATATTTATGGGCTGTACCACAGGCATATAAATGCATGTTATTAAATGTTCACTCAAAATGCACAATCACACACTAGTGTGTGTGTATGTGTGTGTGTGTGTGTGTGCATGGAGCAGTGGTTCATCAGATATATAACAGGAGTACTTCTGTTATAATCTACAAACACAAAGGCATTGAAATGAGAAGGGAACAGTCATCACCAAACACTTTTTTTTCTAGTTGAAAATATGATGTTGCCCTTTTTACTCGAACAGTACAGAAAGGGACATTTACCTGTAACAAGCTTGGTGTTGCCCATTGCTTTGAGTACTTAGCAGCAACCCTTCCAATTCTCATGAAAGCACTGACATAACAATGTCCTTTACACTTCAAAACATCAGCACTTCAAAGACAGTGACAAATCATTCCATAGAGGTGGAGTTTTCAATAACTATGTATAACATTACCTTGTATGTTCCTCAAGGCATTCTCACTACCATGGCTGAAATTTTCTGTGGCATTGTTCCATATCAAATGGGTAGGCTAAATGAAACTGCTAGTGCCCTCTTAAACAACACAACAAGGCAGCTTTCCCTCACACTGCACATGCATAGTCTATGTGGCAGACCGCTGAACCAGGACATGAGGTCCAACAGGTGAAATGTGATGTTATAGCTGTTTGGCTGTGATGTTCAGTGGCTCATAAATGCTGTCAGCACCATGTGCTCTGTGGAGGCATTATTACTGACCAGCTGGCAGTACAGCACTTGCAAAAATGCCCTAAATGCACAATTTAAAGCACTTGCCTATTGAAATGCCTTCTAAAGGATTGTCAAGAGGTGCACCTACCCCAATCCTCACTCAGTCCTAGTCATATAAAGTGCCGCATAATCTATGCAATGTACAATAATCCTGGTCCAGACCAAGTGTTCTGTTCTCCTAATCTTTAACTCTTTATCAAATACTTGAAATGTGATCTTTCGCTTTCTTTCCAAAGCGGATGATTGTTTATATGTTTGCACTGAAAAGTTGCAGAAATAAAAACAAAAAACAAAATGCTATGAATTTTTTATATATATATATATATATAATAGTCAACTGAATTTTGTGGAAAATTTGTGTGTACCGTATAATGGAACCAAAGAGGCCAATATTTTAGTTATTATAATATGGTGGCAAGGCTATTACAATATTTGTACAATATTTGTTTATCCTGTTTAAGAAGCCTAATCACTGTGTCAGGGTATAACCTCACAGATTTCATTTCAGCTCATGATATGTTTTTTTTATTTTGTACAGCAAAACCTTCATATTTAATTCTCTCATTTTCTATGTAATGAAACTTATTTTTAGCTGTTGGTACAAAGTCAACCAGTAAAACACGTCATTTCTGTACAGTTTATGTAAAAATAAAATAAGCTTCGTAAATATTTTGTAACTTTAAAATAAATTCTTACTCTGCATTATGGTGCTTTGTGTGGAGTTTTGAAGTGGGTATTTGCAACTAATATTGACATATTTAAGACAATTCCATTTCTTCTTGCATTGTAAGCTATTGTAATATGAGAAAAAGGAATACTGATTTTAAATCCAATTCATTAGTTTTTCTTCTCTTGGTTCTCTCGTAATACATGCAGATAATGCTCCAAATATCCTTTTTTCCAGTGAAGAGTTTTGATGTGTGACTTAACTGGCTGCTTATGGCATAAATACATTGTGTATGTTTCTGAACAATAAGTGCTGATTGTATTTTTATTCTCAGTGACCTCTCAGCTGTGAGGCAAAAGGTTTTCTTCTTGTCGACATGTAGCCACACGGCATGATTATCAGAGTGGGCTCCCAACTTTATTTGTATCTGTTGCCTTTTTCTAGACCCTTAAGGCAGAGCTACGAAAACAAGCTGGTATGAAGGAACACTTTATGCCAACAGAGCGGGCCTTCACACATACCAATGACTGGAGTGTTTCCGAAGAATGCAACTGCAGCACTGCAAAACAAGTCTTCTAAAACATGTCCAAAACCCATGGCGGGATTATTGCCTGAAATTTAGCTATCCTCTCTGACAACTGAAAAAAATGCTGTGTGAAATAACATGTTTAACATGTTTGGAGGAGACATCTTAATCATGAGTCAGCACTGTTACTACTACTAGATGGTGATTATATTTGTATGTGTGTATTTGTGTTTATCTGTCTGTACATGTGAGTGTGCATATGTATGTGCACGTGGATTGCGTTGTGTGTGTCAATAAGGGAGAGCGAGAAAGAGATAGAGACTGAGACTGAGCTGTCTCATCATGTAGTGCAAAGTTAGCAGTGTCGGCATGGCTGTTGGAATGTTAATGACACTATAGTTATGCCCCCTGGCTACCTTGTGAAGTGCACACACACACACACACACACACACACACACACACACACACACACACACACACACATGTTCACTCTTACCAGGGAATTATGGATTGAAGGGGAATTTCTGAGCATATTTTTTGAGAACTGTTCTTTAATCCAGTAATTCCAAGCAGCAACATACTCCTACACACCTGCTCACACATAATAGTGTGAAATTTAAATATATAGGATTTTCTCAATTGCTCACACACAATTCAATAACTTTGTTCTTAAATAAACATTCCACTGTGAGCAAAACCAAATACTGGGTCGAAAACCAGCAAAGCTTTGTCGGGTGGCTGTGGCTCAGTTGTCCACCAATCGTAGGGTTGGTGGTTCGATTCCCAGCCCGGTTGACTCCACATGCTGACGTGTCCTTGGGCAAGACACTGAACCCTAAGTTGCTCCCGATGGCAAGCTAGTGCCTTGCATGGCAGCTCTGCTAACATTGGTGTGTGAATGGGTGAATGAGACACAGTGTAAAACGCTTTGGATAAAAGCACTATATAAGTGGTAAATGGTAATTTACAATTTCCTCACAATGAAATAATAGACAAAAGTAGAATAAAATAGCCTGTTAGTAAAGAAAATATGTTTGCAGGTTACTGTCATTTCTATCATTTCTATCAGTATACTGTCATTTGGCCAGGCATTATTGTGTACATCATTGTTAGATGAAATATTCTCAAACAGTGAGTGAAAAATTTTAGCTCTACCTCTACTACCTCTACCCTCCTCTTGCATTTTCTTCCAACCATGTCTCTACTGTCTCTACTCAACTATATTTGTGTGTTGAACTCATGAGTATTCGTATTGTAAGATTATAGGATGAATCTCAGCAGGCATGGAACAAATTATTATCTGCCTTTTCTTTATGATAAATAATAATATTTATGTTATTATAATCTTCCTGCATTTATATTAAATCTTTGCATTTTGTTGTCTATGATTAGCAATATTTCTGCATTTTATAATTTAGCATTTACAAAATAAATAGCATTAATAACTTAGGCCAATCATGTTTTAGTTATTAAAACACATGTGCCAGTGTGCAGACTTCCCTGGTGATGCTTTGCCAGGCCTTTACTGCAGCTGTCTTTAGTCTTTGCTTGTTCCTGGGGAGTTTTTCTTTCAGTTTTCCCTTCAGCAAGTGAAATACATGCTCAGTTATATTCAGATAAGGTGATTGGCAGGACATTCCACATCTTTGCATTTTAAAAAGTCTTCGGTTGTTTTTGAAATATGCTTTGAGTCATTGTCCATTTGCACTGTGAAACACAATCGAATGATTTTGGAAGCATTTGGCTGATTCTAAACAGATAATATAGCCATTTCCACTTCAATTCATCTTGCTGGTTTTGTCAGCAGTCACATCATAAAAAATGTTTCTTGGAAACTTTAATCAGGTCTTCCTGTTTTTAAGGCTTAACAGTGGTTTATGTCTTATGGTTAAACCTCAGCATTTACTCTGGTAAAGTCTTCTCTTGATTGTTGACTTGATTGTTGAAAAAATACACCTCCTGGAGGGTGTTCTTGATCTGGCCCACTGTTGTGAAGCTGTTTTTCAACACCAGGGAAAGAATGCTTCTGCCATCTACCTTAGTTGTTTTTGGTGGGCTTCTGGGTCTTTTGGTGTTCCTGAGCTCACCAGTGCATTCTTCCTTTTAAAAAATATACAAAATAATTGATTTGGCCACACTTAATATTTTTGCTATATCTACAATTAGGTTTGTTTTATTTTGTCAGCCTATTGATGCTTTGCTTAACTAGCAATGACAGCTCTTTGAGTTAACAGAAACAGATTCCAAAATGCAAATGCTACACTTGTAATCAACCTTTATCTGCTTACTTGTAGGGGTGGGGCTATGGGCAAATACAAAGTTTACTGGGTTTGGATATAAACATCCTAATATCAAAGCTGAAAGTCTGCACTTCTATAATCTTATATAATAATATTATATAATTATTATATAAATCATTATTTAAATTCAACATTGATACACTGGGGTAAACATACAATAACTATACGCTCAATGTCCAAATAATTGTCAACCTGACTGTATTTTTGGATAAACCCTTCCTTTTCAGCAAACATGAAAACTTTTGGAGTTGCTACTACCTAAAATATAAAATAAAATGATCTAGAAAGGAAGAACTCAAATGTTTCCAGGTGTTTTCCCAAAACAATTATCCAAAGATCATTTTTAAAAACATGAGCAAATATCCCACTATGTATAACAGTTAAAATAATCAAAACAATACACTTTGCTTACAAACAAGTCCCTGATTAGAGCTAGAGATTTGTTAAAGGACCTAAAAGATTGTCAGATATTTGTAAACAATACAGTATAGGTGTGGTTAGTGCTTCTAAAATGTTTCTTTAATGGTCACAGTCCAGCTCTTGTCAGGATAATAAAAAGGCTAATTGCAATTGCAAATACCACCAGTGGCTTTACCAAACCATTTTATATGATACAAGAGACTCACATGTTGCCAAATAAAATGCATTACATGGATTTTAAATTAGTGCGATTGTAATAAACATGCAGCAATACAAGCAACTTTACCCAGATTTGTTTGACTTAACTTTACCATTTGACAAGCCTTACCATTTGGTTTCCGTTAAGAAGCTTTGCTGAAAGGTCAACAGGATTCAAATCACCAAGGCCAAAGGAAAATGAGCCTTGGATTATTAACAGCCCTGCTAGCCCTATAACATAGAATTCATATCTCACCATCATAAATATATGAAAAATTATAATAGATTGAATGACACATCTAAAGAAAGTCTCAGAGACCTATACATTTTCCTTGACCAACGAGAAAACAACCAAATATTTGTGGCTCTCGTTCCTCTGTTCCCTAAACCTTCACCCTACAATACCCAAGCATACACCCTCCCTTTGTGGTGACCTCTTGACTCTTAGACCAGTAGAGTATACTGAGGGACACAAAGACTTCATTTGTGTCCCACTTCACCTAGTGCAGGCTAGGACCCAGGGATCGACAGAGGCCACCTCCATAGGGAGTCGATGCGGGAGTCAACACTATGAAAGAACTGATAGTTTGCCATGAAAGGGCGACTGATTTGTTGCAACTGAAAGCCTACAGTTAGTCCCCCACCTTCTTAGGTCTGCCTGTCATCCCTGACATCATCCATATACTCTGTGTCCGGTCAATATATAAAACAATATTTAAAACTTTTTGGGGTTGGACTTAGCCTGGCAAATGGCTTGGTGAAGTAAGGCAGCTTCATGACAACACTCTGAACAATAAGGCTAGTTTAACCTTTAAACTGAATCTCTGGTGAGTAATGTGTAGTGCGTTCACTGGAGGTAAATGTAGAAGAGGGTAAACAGCTGGCCTTTTGTTTGCAATGCAGAGTTTCTACTCACATTCATGTGACGTGGTGCATGCAGAGGCTGAAACCACTGACGGAGGCAGAGACAATGACGAAGGTGAATGAAGCAGCCCGTCTGCTCTAGACTCAAGTTCACCAACAAAGCCAGTTGTCTCTCTGATCTTCTAGGACCAAGAAAGAACTGAGGAAATAGGAGCTTATGAGATTACGTGTTTAGGTGGGGAAATTCCATTCAGGGGGATTTCAGGTGTGGTTGCAGATTCATCTTAGAGCACATTAAAGAATGCCATTAGCATGTGTGCTTCATCAGGACTGACTGGAGTCTCATTATTTTGCAGGTGTCTTATTGTTCTTATTCTTCTGTCATTGAGGGGCTTTTTGATTTTACCAAAAATACAGATACTGATGGGAGCGGGAGGGAGTGTCTCAAGATGCTGCTGACTGCATCAAAAAAAGACAGAAATGGCTCCTTTGTTGTTAGAAAAGACAGGTTATAGTACAGGGCAAAGGAAAGACTAACAGAGTATTGCTTTAGGATGACACACCTCCTGAGTAAAAGGAACCCATAAATAATAACACAAAGAAAAAGTCAATCTGATCACATGGTTAGAAAAGATTGTCATGTTCTTCAATATTGAGAGAAAAGCTGCATCACTTAAGCAGAAGAGACCAAATAAATAAGTTTGCAGAGAGAGAGAGAGTTGATAAATGGTGCACTTATATAGCGCATTTATCCAAAGCGCTTTACACTGAGTCTCATTCACCCATTCACACACCAATGGTAGCAGAGCTGCCATGCAAGGCGCTAACTTTCTACCAGGAGGATCTTGGGGTTCAGCATCTTGCACAAGGAGACTTCGGTATGTAGAGTGACGTGGGCCGGGAATCGAACCGCCAACCCTACGATTAGTGGACGACCCGCTCAACCACCTGAGCCACAGCCGCCTCTATTAATTGTCATGTGAATTACTGAAATGATTTTAATATCAAACATGTATCAGGATAATGTCAGCTCATAGTTCAATGGATGTCCTCATGAGAGATTTCCAACTATTATTATGTCCGTCTTTTAGAAAGTCCTGAGTTTTAAATAATAAATGGCATGTTGATTGATATGAACAGAATATAATTGATTTTTGAGCATTTACAAAGCATTTTCAATCTGCCTGCCATAATATCAAACATGTGATCTAACATACAAAAAAGAATGGTCAACCCTTTGAAATCCAAGACATACTTTAGCAATACCTTACACTTGGGAGGAACAGCCATGCAATGTTATAAACTTAATTTAAATTGAGGAAACCTCTATCTTTATTATGACAGTGCCATTAAATTTGAGAAATCCGTATGGTTTCACTCAACATTGCTAAGTACCTGGGAGAACAGGTCTGGGCCGGTAGAAATTTTTGCTTGTGTCTAATAGAAGGTTGGGGAAATATATACACAGTCAATACAGTTGTGCTCATAAATTTACATACCCCTTGCAGAATCTGGAAAATGTTGATTCTTAATACTGTGTTTTGTTACCTGGATGATTAATGACTACATTTATGTTTTGTGATAGTTGTTCATGAGTCCCTTGTTTGCCCTGAGCAGTTATACTGAAGAACAGTGGGCAGTTTAATTGCTCAGGATAAACAAGGGACTCATGAAGAACTTTGATCCAGGTAACAACACACAGTATCAAGAACCAAGGTATGTAAACTTTTTAACTGGTTAATTTGTATAAATTGAGTTATTATTGTGTCTTGTGAACTATGTGTAAACATCTGTTGTGTGAAATAGCTTCTTCAGGGCAGAACAAAATAAAAAACAAAATGCAATTTTAATGATCCCCCTTTTTTAAAAAAAAAAATTATTAACATTTTGCAGATTCTGCAAGGGGTATGTAAATTTATGAGAGCAACTGTATATAGTACTGATCTATCAGACAATGGTCCACGCATACAGTACATGCAAATGTTTTATTAGGCAGTGCCAACCCCAATCCTGGAGAGTTAAAGAACAAGGCAATTGTCAGACTCAAGGCTTTCTACTGATCTAACCCTTCAGCCAGAGGGGAAAACATGAGTCAAAGTCTGTGGTTATAACTTCATTCAAATTAATTTTACATGAGTCAAGGAGGGGACTAGAGAAACACAGAGTGTGTGATTCTCTAATGACTGATGATGATGATAATGATGATGATGATGCCTTGGCTGTAATAACATTTTAAGTTTTTCCATAGTCAAAGGCAGGGTTCATACAGTGCTACGAAGAACTGGAAATGATCTACCACTGACTGAGGGCAGACAACAAAAGACTCTGTTATATCAGAGAGCCTATTGTGTGTGTGATTTGAAGTCCTATAAATACTTTGATTGTTGACATTTTCAGGTGCATACTGAACATTCCTGAGGGCTGGTATCACAGCATAGGGAGCAGTGTAAGAGGAAAGAATTGAGGCAGAAAAACCCTGAGTATTATCAAAAGAGTAAAGCAAAGGGAAATACAAAGTTATTCAGATACTACACACTGTATAAGGGATCAATTGTCTAATGGAGGTTTGCTTGATCATAACATTTTGTCTGTGAAATCAAAGTCCTATTTGTGTTTACATGGAGCGTTCTTCTTGTTTAAGAAAAAAATAAAATACACTCCCTGAATATCTAGAAACTCTCTATGAACTAATTATGGCAGGAGTGAATCCATGGCCTTCTTCTTTCATTAATGAAGAGGTGGCATTCCTGTGAACCAACATGTTTATCTATCACTCTACTGTATCTAAAGCTCTAAAACACTGCCAAACCTCAACTCCCACTTGGGAGAATTACAAACCACACGTCAAAGTTTAACGCCATTTAAAATAAATAAATAAATAAATAAAAGAATCATTATGACATAGCCAATTGCCCAAATAAGGTAGGATACCTTTTGGGTGTGAGTTTGCAAGCTGAGCATGACTGAGGTAATGTCAGTGAATTCCACTGCACTTATCTAATGTTCCATGTTGGGGAAATAACGCCTAAATTATATCAGCTACTTCCTGATGTTGACCACATCTGTATTAGTTGAGTTAAGGAAAACTGGTCATGCTGTTGACTACTGTGACAGATGCAAGATTAGATTTGTGAGTGAAGGGACATGCATGCATATTGAGGGCTATGAGGAGTGATAGGCAGCCCTTTTCCTTTGTGTGTGTCAATGCTGAGTCCTTGGGAGCAGCTGGTGCTTTTAGGAAAATTTTTCATCAGTCATAGATACTCAACTGAGAAACAGAGGAGCCTCCAATCAGAGGTGGGACCACTGTAATGTGGTAGACTGGCATGTGAAATCCAGATGTGCTCAGGCCATGATGAAATTATGTCTTTAGGGTAGAGTAGAAATGTAAGGATTTGATGTTGACTATTAATTAATCTAAGTGATTACTGCTTTGGGCTTCAGAATATTCAGCCTGTGTTTATGATCCAGGTAGGTTGAAGCAATTCTGTTTGTGGTTCTCACTGATGCTGCTATATATCATTTATTGTAATGCCTTCAGGTGAAAACAAAATGTTCTCACTTCAAGGCTTGTCCGGACTTGGAGATGATGGCATTTGTGCTTTTTCCTTGTCAGGGTCAGTGGATTTAGAATGAATAAGTCTTGAGCAGTGGTGGGTAGACCGAGATATAGTGATAAGGGACAAATTGCAATCTCTACAAAGACTCATCAGTCATCAGTTGTGCTCATAAATGTACATACAGTATCTCACAAAAGTGAGTACACCTCTCACATTTTTGTAAATATTTGATGATATCTTTTCATGTGACAACACTGAAGAAATGACACTTTGCTACAATGTAAAGTAGTGAGTGTACAGCTTGTGTACCAGTGTAAATTTGCTGTCCCCTCAAAATAATTCAACACACAGCCATTAATACCTAAACCGCTGTGAAAATGTCTAAGTTGGGCCCAAAGTGTCAATATTTTATGTGGCCACCATTATTTTCCAGCACTGCCTTAACCTTCTTGGGCATGGAGTTCACCTTCCTCTTCCACTCCTCCATGATGACATCACAGATCTGGTGGATGTTAGAGACCTTATGGTCCTCCACCTTCCGTTTGAGGATGCCCCACAGATGTTCAATAGGGTTTAGTCCATCACCTGCAGCTTCTTAATTTCCCTCATTAAAATGCAAATCAATTTATAACATTTTTGACATGCGTTTTTCTTGATTTTTTTGTTGTTATTCTGTCTCTCACTGTTCAAATAAACCTACCATTAAAATTATAGACTGATCATTTCTTTGTTAGTGGACAAACGTACAAAATAAGCAGGGGATCAAATACTTTTTTCCCCCACTGTATCTGTTAATGCATAAAATTGCATTTTGTTTTTATTTAGTTCTGCCCTAAATATGCTATGTCACACAACAGATATTTACACATAGTTTACTAGACACAATAATAACTGAATTTACACAAATGAACCAATTAAAAAGTTTACTTATGCTTGTTTCTTAATACTGTGTGTCCTTAGCTGGATGATCAACGACTGTGTTTGTTTTGTGATAGTTGTTCATGAGTCCTTGGTTTGCCCAGGCCCATTTTCCAGGTCCTACACATTCTTTGCTTTTACAGTATCTTCTGCATATTTGACCCCTTTCCAACAGTGACTATATGATGTTAAGATTCATGTTTTCACACTGAGAACAACTGAGGGATTCATACAAAACTGTTACAAAAGGTGCAAACATTCAGTGATTCTCAAGAAGGTAACACACTACATTAAGAGCCAAGGGGGTGTAAACTTTTGAACAGGATGATCGGTGTAATTTGTTATTATTTTGTTATTCAGTACTATATTTTTCCCTATTTAGTACTGCCCTTCAGACGCTACATAAAATATTACATGTTTCCCAGAAGATAAAATTCAAATTCAAAACAATCTGAAAAAAAAAAAACAAATGCAGAAAGAAGAAGAAGA
>JAFFST010040964.1:17568-36198 GCA_022414735.1 Noturus placidus
TATACATATAGTTACACAGTGTTGCATAACTGTGAAGTGCAATATTTTTAAACACACGTATTAATGCATACCTTTGATTTGCAAATGTCAGTAGGAAGTAGGGTTCCTTTTCTTTCTCTGGTTGGTGAACTTGTCTGTCAAGCAACTGCAAACCTGAAATGGTGCTACAGCGTGTACATCTAGCTTTACATTTAAAAAACAATATTCAAGGAAACCTTTTTGAGTCAGTCAACTCCAGTAATTCATGATTGATGAAATCATGTTCATTACTGCCATATGCTTGGGGTTTGTCCATATAATAATTACAACATTTTACTACTAAAGCCATTATGACATGTATCTATTTGTATCTGTCCCCATTCAAGACTTGAATCAATAGCAGCAGCAGCAGCAGCTTGTGTTGACAAAAACCAGGCAAGGGCCCAGATCTCAGAGAAACAGATCAACAACGATTGGCGAATCCCTGCACAGTTGATGGTGGACAGAGGACTTCCTTTGTGCTTGTAACTCCCTGCATGCACAGCACTATGTTCTTCTTCCAGTCAGTTACTTCAGGGACTAAAAATAACTCTCACGCTGACATGTCTCGCCATGTCTTATGGTCATAATTTTCATAATTCAAAGCACAAAAAGAAATATGACTTTCAGTAAAATGTATATTTGACTATACAACAGCTATGTGGTATTACTAAACTACTGTATATATGAAACAAAAATGTTTTCTTCTTGTTTACTGAAACAGTACACTGCCAATAAATAAGATCTTAGAATTTGGTAAATAACACTACGTAGGTGAGTTTTCTGATAACATCCAAAGGTTGGCATACATGCGTTAACAAAACACACGTCTGTGTGTGTGTGTGGGGGGTGAGGGGGGGTGTTGGAGGGTTGGCGTCAGCCATGTATTTATCTCTTTGCAGAGAACAAATGTTATCTGGTCTATCTGATGATAGGATAACAATACTGATATTATGGGGACATTTGGCATTTACAAAAATGTTTTTGTTTTTATTTGAAAAAATCGTTTAAATAAAAGATTTTTTATCTAAAAGGGGCAAAACTTTTGATGGGACTGAGGGTAGGACTGTTCAGCTACAAACAAACTACAGTAATATACAAGTTCATGAAAATACATTTAATGTATGCCAGTATGGATAAGTCATCAGTTTGTTTGATTTAATTCCATTGTCCGATGTTCAGTGTCTCAAGATAAAAAGAACATCTGAAACTCTCTCTTACATGATGGCTGGATTCAGTAAATAAAGTTGTTCATAGCCTGAAGTGCTGTCAGTAAACCACTTTGGAATTTGCCGTTATACTGACAAAGCAGAACCTGCCTCAAGAACAGGAACTGACAAACCATGTTGAGGCCAAGATAAGTAACAACAAACCGTCACTGTCTAAATAATTGTGTCAAAATAATAATGTCTACAGCAATTTTCACATCAACAGAACATGGAAAATAGACCACAACGCAATATGTGATGCTTGATGATTACCCTAATAACGCTACCAGTATGAAAAGTCTCTCCATGCTCTCCACTAGAATTAGACTTCACTTTGATTGACAGTTTCTGACTGTTTTCCTCAACTATAGAGGGGACATTGTAGCCCAGAAAGGGCCTCCCATTCAAACCGCCTTTCTTAAATGATGATACTTGACATGCATTGTGCTTATTCCAGCTAATGAGAGCAAAAGGTGCAGGGAAGTTAAGAGGAGAGAGAGCAGTTAGAGTACAAAAGTACAAGAGCTTTAGGCTAAGAAAGACCATTATTTTAAGAATTATTGCTCTTGTCTAAAGGTTAGAACTAGGATAGGGTTGAATGAAGTGGAGAGCAGAGAAAGAGCAGGACCTGAATCAGACAAGCAGTGGGACACGGTCCTAAAAGCCCATCCTTCAGTGACTGCAGCATGCTGCGAAGGGAATACCAAGCTGTGTGAACAATGCCCAGGGTCCAGGGTCAGCTCGGCCAGGCTTTCAAAGGAGTCCATGCTGGAGAAGAAGAACATAGAGCCCGCCAACACTGAGGATGCGTTCCACTGGGGAGTTAATGACTTTTAATGTTATAGGTACAGTAGGTTATGATGTGTTTATTATGATTATTGCATATGACTAGTATATGATGTGACATTTTAATTTTAATTATAACTATGATTTTAAAGTATTGTATAAAGAGGTGTTCATGACGATCTCGTCATAATAATGGTACACACTAACTATATGCCCGACAGCATGTGAACATTGAAAATACACCGACATTGAAGCTAAAACTATACAAATATATATCAGTCATACATATTTCCTGATTGGAATGCTATATTTACATTATTAGACCATATGATAATATACATTTGGAGAAGCCAAAGATTTGAATAAACATTTAATAGTAAATGGTAAATAGCTAATAGTAAATATATTAAGACTCAATGTCAAGAACAGACCACAGAAAAGATCATAGTTCTGATAAACGATGTTACATTTTAATTATGGCAAATTTCTCAGTTAAATAATTTGGGTTCCACCTACATTAGATGGCTGTCAGCCTGTAAAATTACATTTAATTATAACATGTCCTATTTTTTTTTAACAATGATCTAAAGAATACAGCAGAAAAGATCATTAGATTGTTGATTATGATCATATAACACATTAGCTGTCAGACAAAATATTTATAATTGTGACAAGCTTACAAATAAATTATCATTCTGAACACTATTGCCCTAATTAACCAAATGAAAAAAAAAATAGTCAAAAAAATAGTGGGTGTGTTGCAGATGATTTACAACGAATAATTGTGTGAATAATGTCACATGAAAAGTAGGCGGTGGAAGCAAAATCTAAGTTAGGTTTTTTCACACGTGCTAAGTATTCTTAGTAATCACAACTATGAAATGAAATCAACTTTATCCTTTAAGTTGTAACAATAATAATAATAATAATAATAATACCATTTATTGAAAATTGCTGCTTGTTTTACAAGGCATACATTTTTATAAACTTTCTTATTATTATTAATACTTAGTAAATGGTATAATTTTGCTTTCAACTGTTACTAAACTAATAGGCTGGCTTCTGAAAAACTACTTACATTAACACCACCTTGTGTTCTGCAATTTTTGTTAGAAACAAATTGCATATTCATTAAGTCAAACATGCAAAACAGTGCTATTTTGCTCTTGTGAAAGATAATCCTCTGTAGACCACTTTTGTAAATAAGCGTGCATGTTTTTTATGAGTATTAGTAAGTTGTGCATTTACACATTCAAAACCTAAATGTCTTAATAGTTATGTTTTGCACACTGATAACCAAAGCTGGGACAGGATCTACTATCCCTCCAGCATATTCTCTTGGTAATCTTGTGCAAAGCACTAATCTGCCTAATTTGTAATCATAATAGGATCTACAGCGGTTCTCCAGACCACATTAAGACTTTTTCACACTTAAGATCCTCCCATGTAGACATTCATTTTGATTATAGGCTAGGATTTGGGTTAGGATGAGAAAATCCCTTTTAGAAAGAAATCAAACAATATTTTGCCAAAGGTATGTGGACACTTGACCAATCACAACCCCTTTGGTGTTATCCTCATCTCCACCTTTTTGGGAAGACTTTCCACTAGATTTTATAGCATGGCTGTAGGGACTTGTCCATTCAGCCATAAGACCAGGGGTCAGGCACTGATGTTGGATAAGGAGGCCTAGTGCGCAGTTGGTGTTCCAGTTCATCACAAAGGTGTTCAGTGGGGTTGAGATCAGGGCTCTGTGCAGACCACTCAAATTGGCAAACCATGTCTTTATGAACTTCACATTGTGCACAGGGGCATTGTCATGCTGGAACGTGTTTGGGCCCCTTAATTCCAGTAAAGAGCATTCTTAAAAGGAAATTATGCATAAACAATTGTGTGCTTCCAATTTTGTGGCAATAGTTTGGTGAAGGCCCATATATGGGTGTGATGGTCAGGTGTTTACATAAATTTACCTATATATTGTAGATTGAGGTATTCACATGTGAAAAACCAAATACACAGCTGTTGAGGTGTTAAGATGAAAAAAGTAGTGCTTTTATACCAAGCATTAGAAAAATAGTCAGGAACTGAAATGTAGTCAAATATAGTCATTTTAACCAAGATTTAGTTTTAATCATATGTAAAGACAAAGATGTACATTTAACATGTTACATTTGTTTTTTTTTATATATATATATTTTTTTATTGATCATGTTACATTTGTTACACATTTATTGTGACTGAATATCACGTAGTGCACATGTAGTAAGTAAAGTTGTAAAGCACAATGATGCTGCATGAGCACCTGTGATACAGTCTATGAAAATATTGTTTTAAGAATTAAACATTTAAATCAATGTTATGCAATAATCTTTCAACCATTGTGTGCTATAATATAACTGTTAGAGAAAATCATTACTGTTTTAAACTATTAGCATGGTTAGCATGTGTGTGTGATAAGGTGATAAGCAGTCTTGGTTAGGAATATCCAAGAGTGAGGAGTTTGGGTTGGGGGGACTGGGGACGACGACGGGTGTTTTAATCAGTGTTTTAATCTGTTTGATTTGGGTGGGTGTTGGGTTTAAATCTAACTGATGACTCATGGTCTATGCTTATTTAACAGTATGTCTTATAAAACAATGTCTATAACTTTGAGGCCTAGATATTACTTAAATTTTTCCAACATCATTTCCTTTGGGCACTTGAGTCTACAAATTTTTCTCTCTCCAAGAATGGTCTTTTATGGACTTTTACATGACATCTTTATTGTCAACCCATCTGTATGTTTTTTTTTTTTTATGTTTGTGGTTAATTAATCTGCCTTGCAGAGAGATAAGGCATGCAATGCTTGTTCTTAATTACTATAATTGCTTTGCAACATTAAAAATATTGTGGTTTCCTCAGCAATAAAAATGGCTATACCATACATCGTGTCTCTTGATCTATTGAAAATCTCTACACAGTTACCAGTGGAGTGAATGTAAGGTCTTTTGTGGGATGACAGAACACATAATAAACAGCTGTCACCATGTTAAAGACACAATGTTGTCACTTTCCACGACTCTAAGCCAACACGCTACATGGGGCAATGCCATGCTACTGTGCTTTATTTTACTTAATAGCAAAGCAACAGCAGGAAGCCAAAGTGAGTAGCATGAAACACTCACTTTAATTGATCACCTCATAATGCAGGCTCATGGTTTAAGGCAGTTGTCTTTATGGCTGGAGGAAACTCATCTGTCAAAGCCATGTCAGCACCAATGCATTTTCCCTCCAGTTGGGTGTAAGCAAAGTGCTCTCTGACACAGCCTTGACCACGCACAGGCTCCAGAGGTCTGTTCCCTGGACACACTCAGATCAGCACGGGTCAATGACAAACAGTCAGCAAGTGAGTGAGTTTGCACTGGGGAACATGAACTGGTATGCGTTATCAGTGTTAGCTCAGAGAGTTACTGACATACTTATAATGTGTCATGTGTTTGGACACTGACAAGTGCCTCTTTGTGGAGCTGCAAATGAACAATATCCCTGTAAAGAAACAAACTGGCTTTGATTGAGCTGTCCTGAATTTCCCTTCATGATAAGGTCATGTTCAAACGATTAACTCTGCGCCGTAACAATGGGATATCTTCACACATACCACATGTGACAGCACAATTACATTTACATTTACATTTATTCATTTAGCAGATGCTTCTATCCAAAGCAACTTACAAATGAGGAAATACAAGAAAAGCAATACAAGATTTATAATTGAGTTCTAGAAAAGCAAAGTGCGTAGAGTAGATGTGTAAGAGCCAGGGTAAGTTTTGTTGTTGTTTTTTTTTTTAAGGAAAATGTGGGGTTGGAGTTTTAGGGGTTAGTTAGGTACTCTCGGGAGAGGTGGGTCTTTAGCTGTTTTTTGAAGATAGTGACAGATTCTGCAGTCCGGAGTGAGGTTGGATGTTAATTTCACCAGTGAGGGACAGTTAGTTGAAGGTTCTGGAAAGGGACCTTGAGCCACGCTAAGTAGGCACTACTAAGCGTCAGTCATTAATCGATCACAGATTGCGTGAGGGAACGTAAACCTTCAGGAGAGTGTTGAGGTAGAGGGGTGATGTTCCAGACAAGGTCTTGTATGTGAGCATCAAGGCCTTGAATTTGATATGGGTGGCTACAGGAAGCCAGTGGATGGAGATGAAGAGGGCTGTGACATGGGTCCGTTTGGGTTGGTTGAAAACGAGACGTACTGCCGCATTCTGAATCATCTGGAGGGGATTGATGGAGCTGGCTGGGTTGACGAGAAGCTCCAATTTTGCCAAGTTGAGCTTAAGGTGGTGGTCCCTCTTCTAGTCCGAGATGTCAGACAGATGGATAGTCAGGCTGGAAGAACAAATAGAGCTGGGTGTCATCAGCATAGCAGTGATATGAGAACTCATGAGACTCAATCACCTGCCCTAGAGATGTAGTATAAATAAAAAAGAGCAGTGGGCCCAGAACTTACCACTGAGGAACCACAGTTGTGAGTTGGTGAGTTTCAGAAATACCTCCCCTCCACAATACCTTGAAGGATCTGTCTGAGAGATAGGATTGCATGCAGCACAGAGCAGTTCTGTCATTCTTGAAATGGCTAGGCTGGAGAAAGTTGACAGGAGGATTGGATGATTCACACTGTCAAGCAGCAGAAAGGTAAAGAATAGATTAAAATGTTGTATTTAATAGCCAATGGAATCAAATGTTCAAAGTAAAGAGAAACACAAAACTTAAAGCCATAATGTTGTCTTCACTGTTTTGATTCCTAACCCTAAATTTATAACTGGAAAAATTACACTTGGCATAAATAAGGTTATAACAGAAGCCACAGTCTGCTGTATCTAAGACCTAGCTTGGTTAACCACATGTAATATGACGACCAAACCACATGTGAGAAAGCATGCCACTTAAAGGGTCGTTACTCAAACACTGCAGTTGTGCTTGCTTAGGTTTTCCTCACCTAAATGAGAGCTGAGATTATCTAAGGGAAACTGACCAAAAAGAGCATTGCAGTACAGGTAATGTTGTGGAATCTTCTTCAGCAAAAATAAAAAACTTCTGTGTCTCTAGGTTTTTGATGTCGAAAAGACTTAAAATAGTATTAAACAATAACAATAGTAATAAAGAGCTGAGTCAGCATGTAAAGTGACTCCTGTCTCCATCTTAACACACTATGTTACACCCCTCCAAAATAAAAAACCCTCTACATCATATCCATCAATGTTGATACGAGTACAAAGGAGGTCTTTTTGCAAAGTAACTCCCGTACATCCTTGAACACCAGTGCATCCTCCCTAAGACAGGTGGCCTTATCAGTACGTGCATATCCTATATTTTTCTAACTTCCCACTCATAAAGCTTGCCAATAATAGTGGGTACATGCGAAGGAATGACTGATAACAAGTTAACGAGCTAGGAAGAAAAAGATGAGGAAGGTGTGCTCAGAGATTCCTCACAAGCTGGAGTTACATCAGCTGGTCCTGGTTTCTTTGGTTAATATACATGAATACCATTTTATATCTTATACATTGCGTATAGATGATTGGATTATACTTTGATTCAAATATTCCATATATTATCGCAACATATGTTTAATATAGTTAAATGCTGATTTTACATTGTCCCTCTTTTCATGATTGAAATACATTTCAAAGTCATTATTAAACCTTTTGACGGATTAAAACATTTCTTATCACTGATTATATTAACTTCTGATCGGACCTGATGGATTACATAATAAACATACTTAAATCATAGTCTGATCAAAGAAATTCTTCTATAGTAAATACTTCAATGTGTTATGTAAACACGAATCAAGTAAGCAAGGAACAAAGATTAATGAGACAGCTAAACTGACAATGCAAAGCAACAGAATGGTAAATGCTTATAATAGAAGCAAGGCTTTGCACTGAGGTGAGATTTGGGGCATGTTTAAATCGTCCATGGTTAACGAGTGCCAGGTGTTTAGTACTCAAGGGAAACAGAGCGTTGCGGACATGCTGCCTGGGGCAGATCCGTGACATCTAAGCCATAGAGCCTTCCAGTCTTTCATAGCAAGTCAACCAGGAAACAATTTATTTAATGTTTTCAAGAGATATTCTTAGATTTATAATGCCTTCTTGTACCTCAAGGTTATTATTTTTATATATGATGCATTAACTTTGGTTAATCCTTCTTGACAGAAGAGATGCAGTGTTGATTGAGTGTTGATTCACTGTTCAAAATATTTGACTCATGTCATATAGATTCATGTTAATCATACCCTGACTAGGAGGAAACTTCTCAAATCTAAAAGTGCAGACCTGTTTTCTGAAAGCTAAGCAGCAAAGTCAGCTGAAATTCACACTCCTGACCATAATGTCCCACCTGTACCTTCTCTACTCCTGGGATGCTGACATGCTCAGGTGTGATAATGTGGGACTGACTCAGTGGATGCAGGAGGACACAAATTAGCCCGCATGGCCCTCATTTAATAGCAGGTTAGCTTAGAGGTTAGCTTATCCTTCCTTTCAGTGGTATTCTGTACTTCTTTCATCCTACCTTTGTGGACTTTGCTTTTTGCCTCCAGCTTTGAACCCCAAGTCTGATGAGTTCCACTAATCTTCAGCTTGTTTACAAATGGTAGCTGCTGTCTCCATTGATGGCCCCATGGTTCAACATGCTGACTTCAAATGGAGTTTATTTTCTGAGCCATGCATGATCAGTTCTCTGTTCTTACACATCCCCTATGATGAGGTATTGTAACAAATTCCTTACGTGGGGAATAATAGGATAATGACATATTTATTAGGAGGTAGATTAATGTCTTGGCAACTGAATGACTTCCTTCACTATACCCTGAAATAGGATAATAGATGGTGACTAAAGCAGCCTCTGTGGCCTCTGACCGAGATGGTATTGAAGCATAGCTAATTGGTGAAGCCACAGTGGAACATGCCAGGCTGCTCCTACACCTGCACAGTCTTTATAACTGGAAATGTGCCTGTGCTTGCAGAAGCTCTCTCTCTCTCCCAAGTGGCATACACTACAACTATATGATACAAGAGACAAGCAAGCAATAGAAATTTCCTTAGTACTGAAACAAAGCTGAGTAGTGCAAAAGTGAGGTCTATCACAGTGCATATGCTTTCTGGCACCAGGACCTCTTAAATGAAAGGTGGACTATTCAGTTTGGAAAGATTTTTGCAGGGATTCCCCATCACAGAATGATGGTCTAGCCAATAGGGTGTTTAGCATTGTATCTTTCTCATCTGAGCATGTTGCAGCTATCACCAGAACTACTGGCATTACTCTTTAGTGCTTTATCATCACATAATCATTGCATTATTCCACAGGGATCAGCTGCATGAAATTTACAGTATATTAGTAGAATCAATTAAATAATTATCCTATCAATCAATCTACTAAAACATTTTCTGTCTCATAAATCACATGTATCATTTTGGTTATCTGTTCAATGATGAGCATTGCTTGGTAAATGCAACTCTACCATGTCTTTTGGTGCAAATTGTGTATAACAGTTCCATTTAGGCCAAACTACATCTCACTTCAGAAGATAGCTAGACATGGAGCTCAGTTTTTCCCAAAGAGATCACAGGATCTCTGTCCTTTGATTCTTTGATCTCACTACGTAAACAAATATTTTGGGATAAGCGCTAAATTGGTAGTCTGAACACTTAGACTTTTTGTTGTTCTTTTTATCAGTGCTACCTTTAATATTTTCTTTTTAATATTTTTTGTAATCCTATTTCTAATCCTGACTAGAAAACACCATATTAATTTTGCCAATATTCATGATGTCTGCATTAAGACACTCTCTCTATAAATAAACACTTATTTAGAATATGACATGATTAAGGATTTTTGTTGTAATTGTTGCTCTTATTGCCCTAGAAGCCCTGTTAAAGTTTTTGAATGGCCTGTGGATCTGGAGACCTTGTGCCTTGTGGTCTATCAATGGACATGAATGCATCCAAAAAAAAATTGGTCTGAAATAAAAGCCATGTCCTCAAATTAGTAAAGTCTGAATATTTTATCAAACCAAAAAATTTATAAAGACTTTCACTCCCTAACTCATGGCTTTAGTATTATAATATTCTAATAACATTATCATACTATGGTAAAGAACTGTAAAGGGAATGTGAAACTTTTAGTGTTTAATAAAGAAGAGATGAGGATTAAATAAGAATTAAAAATGTTCTTATTGATCTTGCATGTTTTAGCTATACTACTGTATGTATGCCTTTGTACAGTACATGTACTGCGAGTTATAAAAGCATCTTGTTAACAAAAGTATTACAAGCATCACTGTGCCCATCTGGCCGGTACTTACTAGAGAAATATAGTCACCTCTAAGTTTACTTAATGTACAGATACAGCTTGATTTTGACCTTGAATTACAACTATAAGGATGCACAGTAAACCAGATCTAAATGAATTTTTTTGACTGAATGTGGTTATAGCATTCCTGTAGTACAAGAGGTATTTGATGTGGTAAAACCTTATTAAAAGTAAAACATATATAAAAATGATAAAGAGCACATCTGTTTTTTTCTGTGTTTGGGAATGTGGCAGTATACAACTATACTTCCCGTTTTTCCTTTCATTAAAATTTTATATTTGCTTGTTACAAATGTCATTTGCTGTGCCTGGTGGGTCTGAGTCCCTGGCTATTCAAATAATTATTATAAAAATACAATCTATAACCCAAACAATGATAACTTACAAATCTGAGCACACGGGAAAATGTGTGGGTTCCACACCAAAACTAGTTACAGTGAACAATGGGAACTTATTATGTACATCCTGAATCCCATGCAGACTGTCACAGTGAGCATCCAGATCGCTCTTATCCCAGACCAAGAAATTACGGCCCAGTCTAGGTTAGGCCACACAGAGTAACCAGCTAGGGATTCTATGGAATTTGACCTTTAAATTAGGGAAGCCAGGAATAATAACACAAACAAGGTTGTTCAAAAAGGTTGTGGTATATTGTAACAGACAATTATATACATATAACTGTACAAATTAACCAAACCAGGCATAACTTCAGGGTGGGCCAAGGCCAAAATAATAGACCAAAGAATTATATTGTTAGGTAGCTAGCTTACCTAAAAGGAAAATAAAGAAAATACAAGGATACTTCCCTAACTGCCTAAGCAAAAAAACAGACAAAAGGACCCTCTCCAAAAAGAAATGGCAGCCACACCCCTACTGTCAGTGAACCAAGTGAACATATATACAATGGTGGATAGAATGCATATGAACAAGTACAGGGATAATCAAGCTCAAAGTCAAAAACCAATACAGCAGTCAGAATATAGCATAACGCAGCACTACCAAACACACTCTCTAAACCACCAACACACATGTACAGTGGGGGGAAAAAGTATTTGAGCCCCTGCTGATTTTGTATGTTTGCCCACTAACAAAGAAATGATCAGTCTATAATTTTAATGGTAGGTTTATTTGAACAGTGAGAGACAGAATAACAACAAAAAATCCAGAAAAAGGCATGTCAAAAATGTTATAAATTGATTTGCATTTTAATGAGGGAAATAAGTATTTGACCCCTCTGCAAAACATGACTTAGTACTTGGTAATGACTTAGTAATTACTTTTCATTTTCAATGCCCTGGCTGAGGGAAGGAGGTTCTCACCCAAGATTTGAGGTACATGGCCCCGTCCATCGTCCCTTTGATGCGGTGAAGTTGTCCTGTCCCCTTAGCAGAAAAACACCCCCAAAGCATAATGTTTTCACCTCCATGTTTGACGGTGGGGATGGTGTTCTTGAGGTCATAGGCAGCATTCCTCCTCCTCCAAACACGGCGAGTTGAGTTGATGCCAAAGAGCTCCATTTTGGTCTCATCTGACCACAACACAGGTTATTACAGGTACATCTACAATCCAGTGAGAACTGGATTGTTTATTCAGTAAGCCTTAACTTTTACAATAAATTGAGTTAAACATGAATGGAGAATTCCAATGAGATGGAATTTCTTAGAATCTTTTGAATTTAAGCACAGGTTAAACTCATGAAATTGTATACAGATTATTCCTTTACAAATCATTTAGTTCTGCAACCCCAGCAACCTGACCTATATTCTTTTTAAGTGGATCAAATAGCACAGAATATCCACATTAACTTAACTCAAAGGTCTGGCATTGAGTTTACCTTGGAGCTTTCAAAGGAGACGATTTAGTGAACTTTGAAGCACTTGCTCACAATGTCCTTAGGTTCCACTTCTTTTTAACCTTGAGCATTTTGTAATTACTTAACTTGGGTTGTAGCTTGAATAAAATAATATCAATTATGCAGGTATGGTTGATTAGTGTCTCAGTTATATTTAACTCTTCTTCTATGTTTAATTCTTCAGCAGAAATGTTAGCACCCAAGGAATAAAAAAGACTTGCATTGACCTAACCCCAGACGATGTTCAGAAGGAAGAGGATAGGTGCAATAAAGAAGTGCATTCTCATACATGGCTATTCCTATAGTTGTTGTTGTGAGGAAGAAACAGAACACAAACCCTTCTGAACAGAACAAAGGTCACAAGTCAAAGGACACGAGATTAGGTCTGCACCTTAATCAAGACCCACTCTCTCTTCCTTTTTCTTTAGTGATTTCAGACCTTTCTTACCATTAAGTTCATTTTTATTATGCTCAAACAGAGCTTTATGCCAGTGACATCATCTCACCTTTCCAGCAACACTAACAGCAAATTTTGGATTGACTCAGCAGGATAGGTACACCTTCAAAGCAACAGGCCCACTTGCAAAATGTTTAAAAGGTCACTGGTTGCTTCACCTGTTAGATTTAATCTATCTATCTATCACCGATTAGTCGAGACCGACCGTCGGTCACTTTATGGCCCACGTATGTCATCAACGCGAACCACAAAGCATGTCGGCAGAAGTAGTGGGGTAGTTTGCCATTGCTTTCCCCACCCCAGTCACACGGCTGGGTACACACACTCACACACCCATTCACACACTACGGACAATTTAGACACGCCAAGATAGATTTAATTAACACTACAATAAGCTCTACTTTATATATAAATAAAGGTTGGTTTTATTTTTTTTTATCAAATGGTATGTATCTGCTTTATCATTTAAAAGCCTCTCCTTATTACTTTTCTACACATTCACACAAGACATACACATCACACATTGCCTTTTTTATGAATCTACAATTCAAAAAAGTAATTTATGATGATTTATGATACATGTGTATATGTAATATAATCTATTTGTATATTTTATTGCTATGAAATTGTTTAATTAAATACACTATGCTTCATCTAGAACATTTAGCACTATGAATTATTTCATGAGGTCCATGGTGATTTAAATGCTGAGTCAAGATCATCTTAATTGCTGCCTCAGATAATGAACTGACGCTCTGCTCAGGCAGCTGTGTTCAGCCATTAGCCCACTTTGTTAGATAAGCATTTCATGCATATCTCCAAGGCTCAGCCTCCTAATAGTTAAATGAATAGTGGCTTCCTCAGTGAACATAAGTGTATGTGTCACGAAAGGAGTGAATTTTGAGAAGCTACTGAAAGCAGGTTTTTAAAAGCCTAGCAGATGCAAGGAAAGGTCAGAAGATCCAAGGAAACGTCGGAGGAAAACATTTATGTGCTAATGTCAGTGCGGTTGTATTTTTGACACATGATGAAAATACAAGCTTGCTCATTTATATTAATATAAGTTTACTGTTATATTAACTTATTAAAGAGTTGGGACATTGCAGAAAATATTTTATTAAAATAAATTTTCTAAGCTTGATATAGGGCATAGGTTTTTCATTTCCATTTATAAAAATCTTACTATAACTTTTATTTTAGGCTATCAACTGATACCGAGAAAATTGTAGATATTAGTAGTGATACTGAGAAAAAATATCTAAAGAATATTATGAACAGTTTTGTGTCCAGTTTATGTTATTATAAGTGACATATCCTATCCTTAATTTAAAGCTTAAAGCCATGAGCTCACACTTTGCAGTGTTCACTTGTGTGTTCTGCATGATTGCTGCTGCCCTTAGAGATGAAGGGAGGGAGCACAAACTCACAGTGAGGCACTGCCAGCTCTTCCACACTGACCTCATTATACAATTCATATTATTAGTGTGGTGCAAGTTAGGTGACCTGTGCAGCACTAATCCCTTGACCTTCAGTGCATTAAAAATGACAGTTAGTGGACATGCAAGCCTGATCTGTCATCCCCCCAACATTCACTTCACAAAAACAGTATACTGGAGCTGAGGTTTTAGTTCTGTGTTTTAATCTGGAAAGGTAGAAGTGGGTTATTCATGAATGTTGATGACAAACATACTGTAGTGGTCATTACTTAAAGCTCTACATGTGAATGCTCATTTCACAAATAATGTTTCTATCAATCCATCCATCTTCTATAATGCTCATCCTTCAGGCTCACGGGGTACCTGGAGCCTATCGCAGGAAGCATGGGGCACAAGATGGGGTACACCCTGGACAGGGTGCCAGCCCATCGCAGGGCACAATCACATACACATTCAGACACACACTCATACACTACAGACATTTTGGACACTCCAATCAACCTACAATATATCTCTGGACTGGGGGAGAAAACCAGAGTATCTGGAGGAAACCCCAGCAGCACGGGGAGAACATGCAAACTCCATAAACACAAAACAACGGTTGGAATCGAACCCCCAACCCTGGAGCTGTGAGGTAAATATGTTATCAACTAAGCCACCGAGCTGCCACAAATAGTGTTTAGATGATGAAAATAATTTTTGATTGCTGGACTCTGTCCTCATGAATGAAACACATAAAAGGTCAAATTGTCTCTCTCTCTCTCTCTCTCTCTCTCTCTCTCTCTCTGTCTCTGTCTCTCTTCTCTCTCTCTGTGTCTCTCTCATAAAGAATGGATTATATTGATACCTGAGTAGAGGTGAAGAAGGTTTTTTTTTTTATCTTTAGTGAAGTTTAGTGACCGCTTTTGGTTTCTTGTTTCTTTTTTCAGGGATTTACTGGGAAGTTTATGAAGTTCATGGCATATTTTATGTGCTGGTTATAGGGCCAATAAACCCTTTTCACTATGTGAAGCTCCTTTACTGGTATAGTCACTGCGAACAATGGTAAACAGTTGGAGAGCCTTTTCAAAGAGGATTATATCAGGTCAGGTGCATGTGAACTTTGATTACCCTTGACATATGTTTAACCATTCTGTTACTGCTATTGAGGCAACACTTATTAGGGGTCAGGGCCAGAAAGCTCCAAAGGTTAAGACCCCTAACATTTCAAGGACACAATCCACTGTTTTGGACCAGTGAGTTTACCCTAGGCTTCTTGAAGTACAGATGATGAGGCACTGGCTTCCTTTCATATGACACAAGTCGGTCACAAGGATACACTAGATGCTGACATTCGTTAAAGTCATCAAGTATTTGAAATGATTTGTCAAATATTCAGAAATTACTAATCAATTCAAATCATGCATGAAAAACTGTTAAAGTGTTTACATTTTTATTTGTGAGATTAGTTTTCAAAATAATAAACACAGAAGAAGTAGTGTTAATTGAAAATAAAGGCAACTAATGAATCTATGTATACATTATATCTTAGCCTTTATGTTTTTAATAAATGTTCATGTCTATGGCCTTGGCCTCTGTCACACTTTTTCATTTTTTTCATTCATTTCTGCAATCATAATAGTTATGAAATTCAGATCTCAGAATGAACACACTATAAGATTTTCATAGCAGGAAAATAAAACACTGAGGGGGTCACACCTTGTTTGGAAACATTACATGATTAAAAACATTTTCCTATAAATAAAATGCTAAATTTGTGCACATTTTATGTTTCTGCCATTTATATTATTTTATGACATGACACAAAGTTTATTTCACAATGCGTCATGATTTTTCACTATGATGACTACAATGAAATGAAACAAAACTACTATGAGTTCCATTCATGGGTAATTCTCTGACCATAATCAAGTTAATGGTTCTGACATATCCCAGGAAATCTATGAACTGTGACTATGGAATAAAACATTTTGAGGGTTTGTTATTTGAGGTTGATCGTTACATTTTTTAAAATTCTACCCTGCTGAAATTTATTACACTGCTAAAAAGAACAATGAAACGATATATGTTTCCAGCTCCAAAACTCTTCTCAAGCTTAGAGTGGAACAAATTCACTATATAAACAAAAAGACCAAATAAATCATGTTACAATGCCAAAACATATTACCTTATGTAAGGTTGAATGATTCTATTGCAGAGTTGTACAAGAACACATTTGTTACTAATTGATGTTACTGTTCACAGTAACATACTATAATTGTGATTCACTTATTAAATACTGGCTACATTTTATACTATTTTCCTTTTACCCTGAATATTAAGGACATAAGAAATAATAATTAAAAAAAAAATTGTACTGCACCTCAAAAGCGCTATACAAAATTGATAATTAAAAGCACATGGGGCAACAAGTGAACTTTTGAATGAATGGCATTATGTTGTAGATGGCAATAAAAGAAGCAAATTAATTACCTTGTGACTTTCACAGAGCAAGAGCAATGTTCTTGACCAGTGAACATGAAGAAGAGGACAGTGGATGCAGTAGGGCCTGTCGAAGTAGCTCAAGTCACAAGGCTAGTCCACTGAGCATATGATTCGCACATAATGACTACATGTCATCAACCTGTTCAATTACACATAAAAGAAGTCATCAAAAAAAAAAAAAAAAGAACATAATTATGGGCCCTGACATCAAAAGTCTACACCATGGACAAATTTCTTAATTGCAAAAATATAAATATTTTGTGGGACACTTAAAGAAGCCAACAAATCTGTATATAATAATAATAATAATTTATCAATTTGTATAGCGCTTTTTACAATGGTACATTGTCTCAAAGCTGCTTTACAGAAATATCATTTTTACATTTACAAGCGACTTACTAATGAGAGCACATTCACACACCAATGGTAGCAGAGCTGCCATGCAAGGTGCTAGCTTGCCATTGGGGGCAACTTAGGGTTCAGTGTCTTGCCCAAGGACACTTCGGTATGGGATCACCCGGGCCGGGATTCGAACCGCCAACCCCACGGTTAGTGGATTAGTGGACAACCCGCTCTACCGACTGAGCCACAGCCGCCCTATATACAAAGTTATATAAAAATTTCTAATCTCAACACATTTTGGTGCCGTATTTGAGCAGTAAATATTTTAACCAATTTTTACTGAAAAGGTAACACTGTTATTTAGTTTGTTATTGTGTTTAACTAACAGTGCATTCAGGGTGAATGTTTGGTTAAACATAATATAGAGTCTATAAAATATAATAAATTCAATTACAAATTACTTTATAGGTTTTAAGAAGCTCAAGCAGAAGACTTTGTTTGAAATATCACCAGAGGCATTATTTGCCACAGAAATTATTTTAGTTAATATTGTAGTAACTGTTATGTAATCTGTAATGCTATGCAGTTTCTATTGAGTTGAATAATGACTGATGAAAAGTGGCTTCATTTTCTATAGTATAGAATAATATAGTTCAAACTGCTCTTAAATAGATGGATTTGAGCACTTCCAAAGAGTGGAAGGCTTGCCGTGTCTTTTTTTCTGGTTTCATAAAGGTGTTTTATGATAACTGCCATCAAAGTGACAGGTGCTTTTATGGCTAGTGTGTCCCGCCCATGGTTGAATAGATGCACAGTGATAGTGATGCGTATTGTCAAGCTGCCAGTGGGGCAAGAGATCCTATAGAGAGGGCCGGGCCAATGAGTTGTGTCGCTCAATAGGCGTGTAGGGTGTCCATGCCCTTTGGTGCCCTTCCAGGTGTGGGAATTAGGGGGCAGAAAGCACCTGCAGGTCCTTCACATTGGATCTCATTATATTGCGTGCCACTGTGATGAACACGTGAGAGATTCAGAGTACAAGAGTCTGGTTTCATTTCACTACAATGTCCATTAATGTGTTCAGAGATAATTCCTTCTGCGTGCACAACACAAAACACACAGAAAAACACCTCCTTTAAAGCAATACTCTATGCAGTGTGATAAGTAGTGGCTGCTTAGATACAGAGGATATATAAAACCAATAGAAAAGGTATTATTTTACCTAAACAAATGTTTTAAATAAATCCTGAAAATGCCTAAAACACACTGAGTCTCAGCATGTTAGTATTTTTCTCACTTTTTGCACATGTGCAATGCCGTTCCGTGCATTCCACTAATAATCACAAATTGGTCAGATACAGGGACAAGAGTACAAAACATGGCAGCATTCCTTAGACATGTTTTAACAAATAGTACATATTTAGTTAAATATGTATACAGTGGTGTGAAAAAGTGTTTGCCCCCTTCCTCATTTCCTGTTCCTTTGCATGTTTGTCACACTTAAGTGTTTCGGAACATCAAACCAATTTAAACAATAGTCAAGGACAACACAAGTAAAGACAAAATGCAATTTGTAAATGAAGGTGTTTATTATTAAAGGTGAAAAAAAATCCAAACCATCATGGCCCTGTGTGAAAAAGTGATTGCCCCCCTAAACCTAATAACTGGTTGGGCCACCCTTAGCAGCAACAACTGCAACCA
>JAFFST010040964.1:37113-49575 GCA_022414735.1 Noturus placidus
CACCTTCATTTACAAATTGCTTTTTGTGTTTACTTGTGTTGTTCTTGACTATTGTTTAAATTGGTTTGATGTTCCGAAACACTTAAGTGTGACAAACATGCAAAGGAACAGGAAATGAGGAAGGGGGCAAACACTTTTTCACACCACTGTATATCATACTACAAATAAGTACTCAGTTTGCAGGATTTGATCTACTAATATAATCATCCAAGTGTCACGCGTCTATGAGGTAGGCCATGCAATCATGGAGGTACATCTCTATGATATTTCTGAATAATTGTTCCTGTAACAGACACAAAAGCATTTTATAGAGGGCATGTACAATTCTGCCATTACATTTGAGAATAGGTCACATGAGCCAAATCTGAACATGAGCTCCACATCCATCACAATGCATTTTTGTTCTAGGCCAGCCTCCATAAAGTACCTCTTCTTCTGAACACCCCTGGGTGAACTTCACAGCAGTGGAACTTCACAGCAATGGAAAAGTGTCCACTGGACTATGTCTTTCTGACAACAGTAGATTAAGAATTGGCTATCAAAGATGTTACCTCTTCTACCTTCCTTTAAAATAATTCATTGCCAAGGTTTTTAAACACCCAATATTTCACCAATATTTATTTTTTGTTTGCATAAGAAGTTTATTAATAAATGTTTCGTGATTTGAGAAGTATTACAAAGCATTATATTTTTGGAACAATCAAGAAAAGGCCTAAGTCTTTTCTACTATGAAATTTTTACCACTGTGTATGAGTCTTATATCTATATCTTTACCCTCCAAGTGTTCCTCTCATTTATAGTCTCATTAGGATCAGAGAGTGACAAGTTAATAAGTTCCACAAATATTTGAGTTTCCTTATTTAGCCACTTTTTAACATTACTTTGTTTTCTTTGTGGCTATAATAGTGATTAAACTGTAATAACATAATAAACTCCAGGTGTTCAAAGACTGTTGACTGGCAGTGTAGATAAGGTTTAACTTTTCCTTAGGTAATGTACTATTATAGAGAAACATAAACTACTGCCTTTAATAAAACACAATTTGAGAACAGGTTGAACAGATACAGGGATTTAAAATGTGCATTTGAAGTACAATGACAGGATATATGTTGCTTTTATAACGACAATCATCGCAAACATATACCTGTGATCTGAAGCAAACAAGAAATTTGCAATGTTATTTGTTAGCCAAAGGCTTTGCAGAGCACAGTAATATAGACTTAGAATATCACTTTCACAACAGGTGAGTATGGCAAAGGTTGCACTGCAAGGGGCAACAGAAGGCTGAACAGGAGGAGACAAACAAAGGTTTTAGACAATAAAACTTTTATCCTTCTTTTTTCCATTCATATTTTCCAGGTGGCCAGGAGCTTAAAAATGACACACTGTCGTGAGGATTGTATTTTTTGTTAATCTTAAATCCCTTTTAGTGGCAGTAATGGTGTGCCTTGGCATAAATTTGGAAACATACAGAGATAAATATCATCTAACTCTAGGTTGAAATTACAAATTACTTCAAGTTTAGTTTAAATGTATGGCAAAATTGGGACAAATCTTTTAAAGCTCAATGTCTGGTAGAGAACATTGGACTAGTTTAAGCAAGTCAAGAAATATTTTTTCCTGCTGATATTGAAATGAAGTGTATCAATCATTCAATAATGTAATGAAATTATGATTTCCATGTTTGTTTTTACGTAAGTCTGGTTCTATTACTAAATTAGGTCTGAAGTTAGGCTGGTGCGTGCAGATGACATTGAGGCTTTTGGAACTGTGGCTTGTTTCTGATTCTTGGTAAATTACACTCTGCAACTAATCCCTTTCTGATGACCCCTCACCCTCTTCTCCAGTCATGAGCAATTTCATTTTAGGAAAACAAATCATCAGGGAACAGATTGCTACAAGTTTATTGACCTGGCAGGGTGTGGAGAAACATTTAACACAATTGGGATAGGGCTCTAAAGCAACAAAAGAGGCTGTTGTCAAGCTACACATCCTTAGCCAACCCCCATCCAGAAAGCACTGCATGTGGATTCAGGTTCAAATCACAGCATTCATACAAGGTTGTCTATATGTGTCAAAGACCCATATATTTGTTTCTATTTTTTTTTTTCATTCCAAGGAATGACTGCAGTCCCTGCATGCTTAAACTTCTGCTTCTGAAAATATGCAACAGTACCTAAGCTAATCATGAAAATACTAACATCCATCCATCCATCTTCTATACCGCTTTATCCTTTTCAGGGTCATGGGGAAACCTGGAGCCTATCAAAGGGGGCATCAGGCACAAGGCAGGGTACACCCTGGACAGGGTGCCAATCCATCACAGGGCACACAAACACATACACGTTCACACACCCATTCATACACTATGGACACTTTAGACACGCCAACCAGCCTATGATGCATGTCTTTGGACTGGGGGGAAACCGGAGTAACCAGAGGAAACCCCCACAGCAAGGGGAGAACATGCAAACTCCGCACACACAGGGCAGCGGTGGGAATCGACCCCCCGACCCTGGAGGTGTGAGGAGAACTTGCTAACCACTAAGCCACCGTGCAAATTAGTAACATGCTTTTGTTTGTTTTTTTTTATATACTATATCACCAGTAAATCTCATAAATTCTGCAACTTCTCTTATTAAATAGCTGAAGACTGGACCTGCTGCTCCAAACCTCATGGTAATTATATGTTGTGAGTCATGTAGCTGAACTGGCTAACTTTGAATTCCGCTTGGTTCAAAGGATTAATTTAGTGCAGGAACCTAAGCAGTACAGACCACCATGCTTTAAGAGCTGGAGAGCCGGGGGAAGATTTTAGAAGATTAATTTTTATAACATTAAGCTATTAAAATCTTATCTCTGATAAATCATTAAGGGGAGTCTTGGAATTTATTAATCAGCGTGCTTATTCCCAATTAGTCTTTGCCTCCATCAGATAGAGATCAATCTGGTATGAAAGAGCAGTGTGTGTGTAGAATGACCCACTTAAGTGCCTGTGGTTTTCCTGATTAGCTGTGTCCTTCCTGAAGCTGATTGATATCCTGTTGCCTTTCAGCACACCAAAGCTCCCTCACTAAATAACAGAATCACAAACCCAGGCTATTTTATACACAATCCTGTTTTTGTTTGTTTGTGTGTTTGTTTGTTTTTAGCATGTTCCATAAAGAATTTGTGAATTTGTTATTGATAATATACCAGATTACAGCAAGTGAGGTCTGTATTGCTGTGTCCAATTAGAGACATCAAGGTTTAATATGAATATCACTAGTGCAAGGGATAAACATGTGTTCATCTGAACCACATGGAATACTTCAGAACTCATTAGCTCATTTAGGATTCTTAACAGTAAAATGAAATGAAGGAACAAAATCTCATGTTTGAATTTATAATCACAGGATTGCTTCCTTTTTCAGAAGTTCTCTGATTGGTTAATCATTCGCAGGCCTGCTTAGTTAAGTTCAGCTTTAGTTTCTAGAAGGCAGATGGTAAGCTTTATCAGAGAAAGCAAACTCAAAGATCATTGATCGGCAATAGATGTGCACACAATGAGAAAAAATGTTTAAATGCTTATTACACTTGGTGGCTCTTTGTGGTGGATCCAGCTAGATAGAGAGATATTGTAAAATATTATAAAATATTATATTATAGATATTATAAAAAGACCACTTTTGAAACAAAAAAAAAAATTATAAAAAAGTTTTACCAGGTTTTACCTTCAAAAACAAAACCAAGTGCAACAAAGTCTCCAGAAAAACTGTGGAAGACTTTCTAAGATCCTCACTAAACCTGTTGAGCCAATTTCCTTATAAATCTGCACAAATTGTACCTTGTTTAGTTTATTACGGTGTACTGATCTTTATAGTCTTAATGTAGAAAATGTTTCATTTCATTATTTTGAAAGGCATTATAAGGCATGTTTGCTTTACTGAATTTCCATACAAGATGTTGTACAATACTGTATATTTCCAATTAACAAGTAAAAATCGAACATTTTCCACAGAGATAGAAAGGCTTCGCTTTGCCATCCAGCCAGATATGTACTAATTAAAAGCAATTAAAAGGCTTTAGGTATTAATCAGCTTGAGAACTCAAATACAAAAGCAGATCATCTTTAACAGGCTTGACACACTGTCATAAATTTGGAAAATAAAAAACAAAACAAAAACCAAAAAAACAGGCATATACATTTACTGTCAGTTCAATAATAAAATACATGCAGATTGCCAGTCATATGCTGTTGTCAAGTAAACCAATGTAACTACAAACAGTGCACCATATCTCTTTTCAATCAAAAGGATTGAAATCAGTTGTACACGTTGTGGGGTATTTGTATTCTGATATGGCACATTCTCTACCTTACCTGTCCCTGCCTTGTTGAAGTATGAAACATTGCTTTAATCATGAATGTGTTTTTTGAAACATTAGAAGCTTTAACATAGTTTTTTTTTTCAAAGTGTGGGCTGGTTACAGCAAGCAGATTATGTTCGTATGCCCTGGAAAGGAAAACAAAGCAGTTTTTGTGACAGAGGCTTTGCTATGACATAATTAAAGATAAGTCAAAAGTTTAGATTTTAATCAGGGGAAATTTCGAAACCATAAGACAAAATGTATCTCTGTTATGTGTTCCTCCCACATTGTGTACAGTTTGTGTGTGTTCATGTGAGGACAGTCCTAAGAGACTAAGCAAGTAGAACAAAATAATATACTATATGCTTTTCAGCAAAACCAGTGTATAGTTAACTGAGACTAATGCCAGAATATTATTCTGCACTAATCCCATTATGTGGGTCAATGTAATCAATGATAATCTTTAAATGATCTTCTATAAAATATTGATTTATAACATCAATAACACAACATTACTGGACTTTCAGTTTCAATAACTGCTTGCATGCAATTTTGCATGAGCAACACATAAACATTTGTCTTGTATCCTTGTCTTCCACTGACAATTATTAATCCACGTGTGTGCATCCCCACGCACCCACACACAGGAGTTCATCCATCGATTTCGAACGAAGGCTGATGTTTCCATTTCTGCCTCCATTATAGAGAACATACACTGGAACTCGACTTTTGTGTGAATTGGATTAAAGTGAGGAAGACTTGCGCAGTATCGGCCTCAGTCTTACTTCCCGGTGACCACCACGATCCAGTGGCAAGACTGAGTCAAGACGATTGCAGATGGCCTCCGGGCGCAGTGATTTAAACACCCATTCATACACCCATCCATACACTACGGACACTTTGGACATGCCAATCCGCCAAACATGCATGTCTTTGGACTGGGAGAGGAAACCGGAGTACCCGGAGGAAACCCCCGAAGCACGGGGAGAACATGCAAACTCCCCACACACAGGGCCACGGTGGGAATCGAACCTCCGACCCTGGACACACACACACACGCACACACACACACGCACGCACACATGTGCACACACACACACACACACACACACACACACACACACACACACACACACACACACACACACACACTATCTGACATGCTCTAGATACAAAAGAATTGAAATACCTGAGCTGTAGTAGGTGACCTTTCTAGTGAAGCTTGTGGATGTGCTTGTTGTTGTGCTTGAAGCCTGTGCTCTGATATGAGCGAAGGCATGCAACCTGATATGGACCAAACTGTGAGCACTTAGCATTCCACTCATGAGTTTATTCATCAAATACTTCTTACCACAGGAGCCTTTTTGATTTAGTAATAATATCACAGCAAACCACCTAAGGTGGGAATTCACATGCTGTAACACTGTGTGGTCTTGAAATGATATTAGTAGGAATATTTAGTTATGTAGTGGTTAGAAAAAGTGTTATTGAATTATATGAATGTACTCAAATGCTAAAAGCCCACTCATGGACAACGACATAAAAAAAACCATTAAAAAATAAACAATCCTTTGCCCAGCAAATATGACTAATTAATTAACTGTCAGATTTAAGAATCCAAATTTTTGTACCATAGAATATTTTGGCAGAATACTGGGTACATTTTCATATACATTTATTCACTTAGCAGATGCTTTTATCCAAAGCGACTTACAAATAGGTAGGTTGCCAGGTCTTTCCCCAGGCCAGAGCCGTTTAGCCAGTATACTAACGGTATACTGTTGCCACCCCCAACACCACAATGAGGAAAATTGTTGGATTTTGAAGTAAGTACACAACAATGTTAAAAGAAGCTGTGAGAAATCGGAAGACATGTAGAAATTGATCCATGAAATAGCCAAGAGTCATACTCGACTGAACGGCTAAAGCTCAAGATCAATTTTTGTGCACTGTCTCATAAACAGAAGCCTTAAGAAACCTATTGGGTTTTATTTGCCATAGACTGACATTTATTACCATGCAATTTGTTTTTCAAAGCCAATTTTCTGCTTTGAAGTGTTGAACAATATATTTTTTTGTACATTCATAATACCATTACTTGAGCTTGGTATAGCTTCAGATAAAAAGCATTTGTGTAAATAGCACTTCCGTTGCTTTTGAATGAATGCAGCATTAGCTTTAACCTCTTATATGTTTGGGGACTGGTCCTAAACTCCTGCTTTTCAAAGTCATATGAGCTGTATACAATTCTCTCTTATTTCTCTGTAGAACCTCTAACAATAGATGCTCATTCACACGCAATCTCAATGTAAACACCAATATAATGTTTTACCTACTAAATTCAGATGGACATATCTAGTCTTGTTATGTACAGAAGATAAGTAAGCCTACTGAAATTGCAGTATATGAAGAAAAACAGCATTGGATCTATTAACTGTAATTTGATGGGTAACACTGGTGCTTTGATATTTTGTTTGGTTGTTTATGCTCTGTTGCTTTTTTCATGGTCATAAATTAATGCATTGTGCTGATGTGGTGTGACATACAAAATTTGCAGATGTAGTATTATTTTCTAACCTATTTTGGACCACAATCAATGCTTAAGCACAGAGTCTTCACTATGTATGCAATTCATTATAACTAATCTTCATAAACCAAATATTAACCAAAAACAACAGACTTAATTTTTTTATTTGTAACAAATAACAACATATTATGCAGCTGTGGCTACTAAAGGACAGTTCACACAGAAAGGTTTTATGAAGAATCAGGTATGCACCTTTTAGTCATTTCACCAGTGTTTAATGTACGCCAGCCATAAGGCGCACTGTAAAAAAATGTGCACCTATCTGTCCTGCTGCATGTTTTACATGTAAGTGAAGCATACACACCATAGAAACTATAGAAATCCATCAAATCCAAAATGCATATTGTTTAACTGTATTAAAATAACCAATCGATTTACATAATACTTCACAATGTTATTAGACTGCCAATAGCATTGTCAAATTTAGACTTCACAGAAGGTCAAATCGCCTCTCCTGAATTTATTACTGTACTTTCTCTCTCCCATGACCTTCTTTTGACGCTTATTTAGTACCACTCTCTTAAAAGGAATTTATTATAATCCAAATGTACATACAGCTAGATATCACTGTATAACTGTACTATATATAGTAACTGTAATGGTGCGATTGTTTTTCACTGTTGGAACTGGTGTGAATTAAATTGTCTCGATAATGCACTCTGACAGGCTTTAATTCTCTGATGATATGTAATGATTCATTAAAAACAGACATTTCAAATATTAAACAATGTGGTTATTTGTAATGTCATTAGACTAGGTAATGGCCTATGAGATGCTAGTGCAATTTATACAAATACAAACTGATGGTCTGTATATCATGTTTTTAAAACAACAACAACCATAAAATATAGTATTCATAGTGTTTTCGTTGCCAGCCTAGACTGCTCATAATAACACAAATCTTGTACTGGCTGAGTGGAACCATATTTTGTCTAAGTGGCTTGGGACTCTGCATCATTCTGTTTATATTCTTTATGCGTCTCTCTCTCTCTCTCTCTCTCTCTCTCTCTCTCTCTCTCTCTCTCTCTCTCTGTGTGCATGTATGTATGTATATACACATATACATATATGTGTGTGTTGTGTGTGTCTGTATGTGGGTATTGTTTTTCTGTCAGTCAGCTGGTTAGTTTATAAAATACTAAAACTCAATATAAAATGATCCAAAGATCTTATGTCCATCATATGCCTTGTTTTATTACAAACCTCAATATTGTTTCATGTTTGTAGATGCACATAAGATAAACTTCTCTCAATAAATAGGAGGATCATTATATCTACACTGTATTCATTCACACAGCAGCATTTGGCATCACCCCAGACTTTTTTTGACATGTGAGAAGATTGCCAGACATTAAATATTTAACCGTTCTTGGACCTTTTTTGTGCTCAGTGTTTATGTGAACAAATGTCACATAGGTCCATTTCAACAGCATGCTGGGCAGTACTAGCAGTACGCTGAGCTTCCTCACATAATGTTTCCAACTTCTCTGTGCTGCACCACAGCTGACATGCATTGGGCTTGAGGGAATAACATGCTGCATGATTATTTTGACTAATGCTGTTTTGTCTTCTTTTCACCCATGATCATCTCTCTTAAATGGTTCTTGCTTAACCCCACTCTGGCCCAAAGATGAGTAATCCTGTATCTCCAAATGTCTAGAAAATAAACAAAAGTCAATGGCATGATGTGTCTACTGTGCACCAAAGTGCTCAAAAAATTAATAAATAAAATAATAATTTTATATAAAATAGCATTTTTATAATAGTTACCTTTAACTGTATTTTGATCCAACGATACAAGATTTAACTTGGTTATGGTGTGTCTGTAAGTACTGCATGTATGATGTTATGCTATGTCAAAAAAGATTTAGTTTCTAAAGTTTCAAATATAACTGTACATAGATATTCAAAGAGGCAAAGAGCCAGCACTCATGCCAGTTAAAATGTATAGAAAAGGATGTAGTTGTTGATAGAATCATTAAACATCAGGAAGAACCTTATTGCAGGAATTGAAACTTTGCACAGTTCTGCAGGCAATTTTCACAATAAAATTAAGTTTACCAATTTTCTCCACAACAACTTCAACTAATACCCTAAAGAACCTAAAATTAAATTAAAAAGCTCACATTTGATACGTAACCTCTTTAGCCAGAGCATGCAACCTAGGACCGCACACTACCCCAAATTCCAACATAATGACCATGGAGGAATATCTCAATTGTGGTGTAGTCTACAAATGGTGGATATATCCAAGGCTTTGATGTTGTTTCCTGCTCTTAGGCAGTTCCCCTTCTTTTAGAGGCAATTTGGAAGACAGTCAAGCTGACAATCTTCCCCCAAAAATTTCCCTCAGTGCCCCGTCCAGTTTCGTCCTGTTCATTCATTTAATCAAGCAGATTGACCTTCCTTTGATGCTCAAGAGACGATCTAGTCTAGTATTATCCTCACAATAAATACATCTTTCAGGGAGATTTATAGCAGTTATTGGCTTCATTATAACTTTTTTCACAGGCGAGTACTATATTTACAGACAAATTTCTGATTTGTTCTCATTTATAAGTGACACAATGGCTTAAGGGCAGGGTTTGTGCGTTTTCTTACAAAGTTGTCCACATCTATAAAAGTCATCATTTCAAGCGAAAAGCAAAAAAGCATGTTGATAAAAGTATGAAAGCTTCTTGCCACAAGTCTGATAAGAACATAGAAATCATGTGAATTTAACAGGAATGGCTAAACTGTCTAAATTTTTAGTGTGCCAAAGTCTGAGTGCACTAGTGAAAATGCTTCTATTTTGCATTCTTTTCTAATATTTTTACAAGAATTTTTACTACAGATTATATTTTTGAAAAAGACAGAATCTTTGAAATATTTACATGAATTTCAGATTTTCTTTTGTACTTCCCCTTTTTTCTTTAAAGATAGTGTGCACTCAAGATGGCATGGACTCCACAAGTTTCAGCAAAACCTTATGATCTATTTTAGAGCAAATCCATCGGATCATCAACTAAACACATGCTTTATAGAAGATATTAGGCATGAGGAAAATCTGACCTATTGTACAAAGCAGTTGACATGATCAATATCACAAATTTGCTTAAATTTAAATAGGGACCTCAAAAGAGTGTAGATACTTAAATATGAAATATAATAATGATATTAAACATTTACTTTCTTTGTTTGAAATATTTAAAAATTCAGAAACCTTCTGTTTATTGCCCCTTTTAAATACACAAAAAAAATTCCATATTTTCAATGTGGTCTGAAACTATGGACCCCAATGCATCTCATCAAAATCTCTTCAAAAATAGAGGAATCTAGATATATTATTCATGAAGGTTGGCACTATTGTGATAGTAGCAGAATGATGCACTAAGCATATTTGAATATGGAAATTGGTACACTCGTTGTTTTTGTACTAAGAATGAACACATTTTATTAAAATACAATATATTCGTGTGAACATTATCACAATATCCAAATGCGTCTGTTACTATTCTGTATTAGAATAATATGTTCATTATAATGTTGCAACTGCAGATAGGTTGGAAACATTCAGATCACATCCATGCATACACACATGGTGACAACATGGTATGATATAATAGAGCACCTGAGGCCTCTGTGCAAAGCTTTAACAGCAGCTGGCCAAATCAAGGAGAGATAAAAGGAAAGGATAGGGAGGGAGGGAGGCTGCGAGGTATGGGCAGAGTGGGTTAGAGTCCAAGGGCCCCAGCTGCCCTGGTGTTAGGGTTAGTAGGACTTGGAAGCAGGGAGATAATCAGCTTTATTAGCACTGCTAAAACCAATTTAGGAGCAGACTTAGGGGATCAGACAGGCCAGCTGTCCACAGCACCCCTGCCTACTTCTCATCAGCACCATATTTCATTTCATTCAGGACCACAAGAGCAGCCCACCCCTTTAAGTACAGGTAATATAATTGAATTAAACATCATTCACAAGCAACACAAGTCTGGCCACTCATTAAAAAAAGCCTTCCTGATTTTCCTTAAAATTATGATTGTTGTAACATTGTATGTCATCAGCTAAACTATAGAGCTTCAAATTGTTACTTATTCTCACAAATGTTTCAATTATATGTTGTTTTATTATTTCTAAATAATGTCTGTACATGGCTGTAAAAAAATTTACATAATATTGCACCTATTCTGTAAAAGGCTTTCTCTTGAAAATAAAATATTTTATTTTGAATATCATCCAAATAACCCCTTCCAGGGTGTACCCCCCTTGTGCCCGATGTTCCCTGGGGTAGGTTAAGTGGTATAGAAAATGGATAGATGGATCATCAAAATACTATATTTTGGATTTAATATGTATGACAAATTATGCATATTTAATTAGAGGTTTAGAAAATACTTATAAGATTCAACTGTTTGATCAGTTGTGAACACTATTCACCTGTAGTCTCATCCCTTTCACTATGAATTATAAACGGATTTTGTTGTATCATTTGTAGCTTTTCAACGGGAAAAACAGGAACTTTAATAATAAATGATGTTCCGAAAATACAGTATTTATTGAATTGTAAAGGTTTCATTAGTAAAAGTGTTGGATCCGGGTTCACCTTTGTCAAATTTGAGTAGAGACCAAGTCCTTAACCAATCGAGTCCAAGTCTGAGTCCAAGTCCAATTCCCAAAAAGGCAGAGTTGGACTCAAGTCCAAGTCCTTAATGGTCGAGTCCGAGTCAAGTCTGGCCGAGTACAAAAAGCAATTAAATTGAAAAAAAAATTGAAATTGCAATTGTAAACTCAACACTTTCACAAACCAATGGCAACATAAATTTAACAATAAAGTACACTAATACATCTTGCTCTTGCCATATAATATTTTTCATTTCATGTCATCAGCACCTCAACTAGTTTCCTATCAAATGCTAATGTTTAAAGTCTATCGGTTAAGTCTATCGGTATTATTCAAGTGAGAAATACTATGGAATGTGAATGAAGCAATTAAATGTAAAATAAAATAGACTTCACTGTATGACATATACAATGATTCTTATTAAATTTACTGAAATTATTCAGTCAAATGAGTGAGTGAGTGATTTTCTCTTTGTCTTTTTTTGTTTGATTAACATTAATGACAGAGACAGCAGCAGGTTTATTAGACTGCTGTCAGTTTAAGACCTAATGCATTAATCCAATATACTGTACTGACACACCTCAGATTTCTTTCCCAACTGTTTATATTCACTTAAGACAAAACCGAATGTGTTTGCATGAATACTCAGCCAGACTTGCATTTTTACATGATGTATGTGTATTTATTTTACCGATCAAGCACAATAAACCGCTAAAGAAAACTTAATAGCCTCTATGCATGAATGCTGCTTACATATTTCTTGTACAATCTTAGCCAGAGACTTAACTTCCGTATAGCGCATTCCTATAGTGAAGTGTACTAGCGGCAAAACTCATTAATTTTACAATGATTAAACTAGTATGGTATTATTATTAATATTATATATATATATATATATATATATATATATATATATATATATATATAT
>JAFFST010040966.1:0-10684 GCA_022414735.1 Noturus placidus
AGAGGCCCAGAGACGACGATCTCAGCGGTGGGTGCGCTGTCTCGAACCGTCTCGATCAGGGCGGCGAAGTCCCTCTTCAGCACCTCCGTCTGCCTCAGCCTGATGTCGTTCGTCCCGGCGTGCAGCACAACCGCTCCGATGCGCTCAACAACCCCACACACAATGCCGCTGTGCTTGCCAGTTCAGCTGAGGATGTCACTCTGCCTTCAGGTTCAGCTGAGTACGCCACTCCGTTTTCCTGCACCGCGGAGGATGTCGCTCCGCTTTCCTGCTCGGCTGTGGATGTCGCTCCGCCTTCCTTCTCGGCTGTGGACGTCGCTCCGCCTTCCTGCTTGGCTGAGGTCATCTCTCTGCCATCCTACTTCTCAGAGGACAAAGCTCTGCCTCCATGTTTTGCGGAAGACATCATTCCTCTTCTTTGCTGCGCGCAGTATATCACTCCCCCTTCCTGCTCCACAGAGGACATCGTTTCCCCCCTCATGCTTTGCGGAGAGCATTGTTCCTCCGTTTGGCCTCGAGGAGAACTTCGCTCCTTTCCCTGGCCCCTTGCAGAACCTCGCTCCCCTCTATGGCCTCGCGGAAATCTTTGAGCTTCCCTCAGGCCTCGTGGAGAACATTGCTACGCTTTCCTGTCCTGCGGAGGAAGTTGTCCCGCTGTCCTGCCATTCAGACATTGCTCTGAGCTCCAGGCATGCTGGGGGCATTGCAACATTTTTTTTTTGCTCCGCTGGGGTGGCTGCTCAGTCTCATGGTTCTTCTGGGGACATTTTTCCCATTTTGGCCAGGACTGCCAGATGGAGGGAGTGCATGTTTGGGCGCTCTGGGAGAAGCGCCCTTGGGGTGAGTCTGTCATGTATCACGAAACTCTGGACTCCAGTTCCCATCAGCCACTGCACTGCATGTCACATGACCACCTGCACCTGATTAACGTTTCTGTTAATGAGCGCACTTGTGTATATATAGCCACTAGGAACAGAAATTGTAAGGCGGAGGGATTATTTTTTCTTTTTTAAAACACTGTATTTTCATTGTATTCGACTTCAGGAAGAACAGTAAGAGACTAAACAAATATATTTTAAGATACTGTAAAGAAATACATTAATTAAGGTGTCTCCTATTTGGATCATGCCACAAAACCTCATCAACATCATAAGCAATGGTCTCTCTGGCTAACCAGCAGGGGAAGTGTCTTTAATAGTGTATCTAGCCCTGACATGCCCCCCCCCCTTCTATGTCACCAAGGACTCCTCCATCCCCTGGAGTATGTGTTGAGGTACGTATTGGTGGGGATGGCGATCATATAACTTACAGTGCCCTGCAGAAAAGAGCACTTGTATTGTAGTTAGAAATGGAGAATATGGTAACAGGTTGAGCATCAAAATTTGCAGATGGTCAATGAACCAATTGTGTACCCGAGCAATCCGGTGGAAACTTGCGTTTTCCTAGATGACAACAAACCTGGACTGCTCTGGCCAATTCTTCTGGTCACTGAGAATGAGGATATTATGCAGCATATCAAGGAAGGTGATAATGTAGGCAGTATTGTAAGGACAAAGCATGGCATGATAATGAAGGACACCATTCTGATTAATGGCTGCACAACATTGTGATGTTATGTTATGCTGTCCAGGGACATTGATGATGACGCTGTGTCCTATGAGGTTTCTTCCCCTGCGTCTTGCTTTGGCTAGGATAAAGCCTACATCATCAACGTAGACAAAACCATGATGTTCTGCAGCAGCATCTAGTTCCATAACTCTCAGTATACAGTACACTGGATACAGTAGCAATGACAGGACAGTACATCTTACATGTACATGTTGAACTCTGTCAGAATTACATTCAAATGGTGCTCTGCAGAACTTCTTCATACGACTCTGATGGCGTTTCAGGAGATTCGTTTCAAAGATGGCGTTTCAAGTGCGGATAAACTCACCCCATTTACGATACTGAATGTTGTGTTGTCACTGATAATGTGGTTTAGCTGTTGTTTGCTGTGACCACATTCACTTTGTGTTGTTCCTGCTCTGCTGTAAACAACCGTTTCCTTCCTTCAGTGATGGGCCGTCTAGCAATTCTGCAAAAAATATGATGTGAATGGTTAGAATGCAAGATTTCCTTCAGTATGAAATGAAACTGCAGTGATGTACTGTAAATACAGTGATGTTAGCATGGTATAGAGGGGAGGTTTACTGACCTGTTCTCATGTCGATATGTCCAGATGACACTGGCTACACTGTAATAACTCAAATTAAGCTGGACCTTCTGCCCAGTCTCCCTGAAACTCAAACCATGGTTGACCAAAGTGGCCCGGATCTGTGCTTGTTTTCCTTTCACCTCATCCTTGTCGCATTCCTCGCCCTAATCCTCCTCCTATTTGTCTTTGTCCTTGTCCCACTCTTGCTCGCTCTCCAAATGTTGAGATGCCATGCAAGGTGCTAACTTGCCATCGGGAGCAGCATCTTGCTGAAGGACACTTCGGCATGTGGAGTCATGTGGGCCGGGAATAGAACCACCAACCCTACGATTAGTGAACAACCCGCTCTACCACCTGATCCAAAGCCGCCCGATTAGGTACATGAATGACTGGTTTCACTGAGTGTGCCTTGACTTCCACTTCCAGCTTGTTTAAAAAGCTGCAACATCATGAGTTTGTGTGTGTATGTGTGTGTGTGTGTGTGTGTGTTGTGTCTATGAGAAGTGTCTGTCTGTTTGTACTGGAAAATGTTATGAACGACTATCACGTAGGCCATTGTAAGTAATGTAATGTGTGTGCGTGTGTGGTCGTGTGTGTGTGTGTGTGTGTGTGTGTGTGTGTGTGTGTGTGTGTATTTAGTTTGCACATCTGATTTACAGTGTTAACAGTGAAAGTGCTTGAGGGTGGTAAAGAGTAACGCTGTGACTGGCTGTACATGTGTGTTTCACACACACACACAGTGTCAGTGACGAGCGAATCTGGACTTGTCTTATGTTGATCAGAAGATGAGCGCTGTCAGTCATCTCAGGTTATATCTTGGACTACACACACACACACACACACACACACACCCCTTCAACACAACACCAGATGTGGTTGATCTGTACTGCCCTGACTGTAATTATTAACCCTTACCTGCAAATGGTATGATGTATTGATGTACAGAATATCACAGTTCTGAGTTGGACGATGGAGCACATCAGTCAGTTCCTCTGTGGAGAACTGCAGGATCTCCCAGAGTGACAGTGTGGTGCAGGTGAAATGCTTGGGAGGTTAAACTACTGAAGGTGGGAATGTGTGGCCCCGGGATATAATGCAAATCATATACTTAGGCTGACTACAGCTGGAAAAGATTAGCAGTTTAAAGGAGGCATGACCATGTGGTGCAGGAAGATGGTCAGTAGACAGTGAAGAAGGACGATGTGTAATCCTGTTCCTCACCGTGATTTTCCTTACCAAAATCTTCAGTTATCCCATCCCTCACTATAATTATTTTCTTCACTGTAATTCCTCCAATTATAATCCCCTTCCACACTGTAATAAACACCTCACTGTAATCCCTTTTCTTTCTATAAGACAATTTATCCCACAGTACTCCCGTTACTCACCATAATCCTTTTCATCGCTATAACACCTTTCCTTATCATAACCTCACCATAATCCTGTTCCTCACCATAATCCTGTTCCCCACCATAATCCTGTTCCCCACCATAACCCCGTTCCCCACCATAATCCTGTTCCCCACCATAATCCAGTTCCCCACCATAACCCCGTTCCCCACCATAATCCTGTTCTCCACCATAATCCTGTTCCCCACCATAACCCCGTTCCCCACCATAACCCCGTTCACCACCATAACCGTCTTCACTACAATAACCCTGTTCACCACCATAACCCCGTTCCCCACCATAATCCTGTTCACCACCATAACCCCGTTCCCCACCATAACCCCGTTCCCCCACCATAACCCCGTTCACCACCATAACCCCGTTCTCCACCATAACCCCGTTCCTCACCATAATCCTGTTCCTCACCATAATCCTGTTCACCACCATAACCTCATTCCCCATCATAACCCCGTTCACCACCATAACCCTGTTCCTCACCATAATCCTGTTCCCCACCATAATCCTGTTCCCCATCATAATCCTGTTCACCACCATAACCCCGTTCCGCACCATAACCCCGTTCACCACCATAATCCTGTTCCCCACCATAACCGTGTTCCCCACCATAACCCTGTTCCCCACCATAATCCTGTTCCCCACCATAATGCTGTTCACCACCATAACCCCGTTCACCACCATAACCCCGTTCACCACCATAATCCTGTTCCCCACCATAACCGTGTTCACCACCATAACCCCGTTCCCCACCATAACCCTGTTCCCCATCATAATCCTGTTCCCCACCATAATCCTGTTCACCACCATAACGCCGTTCCCCACCATAACGCCGTTCCCCACCATAACGCCGTTCCTCACATAACCCTGTTCCTCACCATAATCTTGTTCCTCACCATAATCCTGTTCCCCACCATAACCCCGTTCCCCACCATAACCCCGTTCCCCACCATAATCCTGTTCACCACCATAATCTTACCATAATCTCTTTTCCTTAACGTAATCATGTTCCTCACTGCCATCATGTTTCTCACCATAATCCCATTTCTCACATTCCTGACTGTCATCCCATTCTCACCATAATCCTTTCTCTCACCGTAATCCTTTTCCTCACTGTATTACCTTTCCTCCCCATCATAGTCCCACTTCTCCCCATAATCTTGTTCCTCACCACAATCCTGTTTCTCTCCATAACCCCGTTCCCAACTGTAATCCCATTCCTCACCGTAATGTTGATGTTATATCTGTTTTTCTTCATTACTCACTCTTGACTGTATTCCTGTTATTACCAGGCTGTAACACTGCAGACAAGTGACTCATATTGTTTATTATTATTTCAGTTACACACTTTACAGGTCGTTAATTCTTGTGTACACAGACTTCCATGGTTTTATGTTCCTGTTGTTTGTTGTCTGTGAATGTAAATTCAGAATATTATTACAAGGTGTTAGTGATGAAACATTAACCACAGTGTACGTACACAGTGTACATGTACCAGGATTTCTTGAGTTAAAGTGTACATGTTGGAAGAAAGCATGTGACGGAAGTCTGTCTGAGAAGTAAAGAGAACTCTGTCCAACTCTCATTCTATTTCAATTTATCTCTCTGTCTGTGGGTGAGTGTGTGTGTGTGTTTGTGTGTGTGTGTGTGTGTGTGTGTTTGAAAAAGCACTTTATACAGATTGATCTGCGAAGGAAAGGGCTTTCTCTCGGCTTTCTCTCTATATATTGATCAATCCAGCGTTCTCTAGCTCAGTGGTTTTCAAGGTGGGGGCCGCCAGGGGGCGCCAGGGGGGCCTCAACAACTTGGTGTGAAAAAAAATTCTCACTCTCAGACAACCCCACACACACGCACACACACACACACACACACACACACACACACACAATCAATTCCTAATGTAATGTAATGTAAGTATGTAAGATGTAATTATTAATATAAGGGGGATATATTCAGAAGTCTGTATTTTTAATGTGTTTTAAAGACAGCTTGTAAAAGGGGGGCTTCTGTCACATGTTGATGCAGTTTTGGAGGCCTTCTCCTGGAAAAGTTTGGGAACCCCTGATCTAGCTCTTTCTCCCTCCATCTCTCTTTCATTCTTTCTCTTTGTCTCTCACCATATCACTCTCCTCCATCATATAATACACATTAACAGTAATCTAAGAGTCTAATGCACTCTTAAAAAGTCATCAGATTTGCTGATTGGTAAATTTACAATTTACTTTCCTCTCTATCACCGGAAACCTTCTTAAACCATTTCCTCTCTCTATCGCCCTCTAATGGCCCGGATGATACATTTCACCTTTGGCCTTTGCTCACCTGCAGCTGGACGTATTCCACATGCGAACGTACTATGTCACCTAGTTGACATGGTTGGTCGATACTATCAAGGTTTGCACAACCTGGTTCATGCTAAACTATCCATAGTCAAACCTCTGTTTGTTTAACGCTCTGTCTTCTTAAAAATTAAGCTTAGCATTAGCTTTATCGTGTGCTTAATCCGAAGTGGGCTAGAAAGGAGAAGGTCAATACAGCTCAGTGTGTTTGCATCTCACATAACCCACTGTACTGTCTGGATCGCTATAGTTACCATGGTAACGAGTGGGAACTTGCATTCGAAATGTGTTGAAAAATAAGCTATTATCCTCCTACACACTCAGCATGTGCTTTTACACACTGCTAAGTGTGTGTGTGTTTTTCATGCTAGTCGAGAAGGAGAATCAGTTTATTTGATAATTTTTATTAAACTCTTGTTGAAGCTTTTGAGTTGCACTGTTACCAAACACCACCATCTGTGTTAGGAGCCGAATAATAAAGGAAGTGAGAATCAGATCAGGAATAGTTTTTTCCCCCTGCCCTGTAGCTGTGGTGTGGAACTGAAACAGAAAGGCTGTAGTTCCTAGGCCATTCCTGCTCTAATGCCAACGTGAAATTCACAACAAGAGAAAGAACATGTGACATTTAGATGAAACCAAAAACAAAGGGTGAAGCTGAGCAGCTCTGTTCCAGGTTAGTGTGGAGCTACGTTTTAGACTCCACCAAGATGAGGTCAAAACTAATACTAAACAATACCAAGCCTAAGAGAAGACCAAGATCTGTAATAAACGAGACCAGGATCCATACTGGCCAAAATCGAGACACCATCAAGTCCCATACAATAGATAACTAAGATTAAGTTAAGATTAAAGACCAAGACCAAAGACCAAAACACGACAAAGACCCATGCTAGACAAGACGATGACCCCTACTAACCAATACAGGACCTAGAACAAGATGGGACCAGAGACCACAATAAAACCAAACCAAGACCAAGACCCATATTAATGAAAACCAAGACAATGATCCATACTAAACCAAGACCAACAAAGGCTAAGACACCATTATCCAAAACCAAGAACCATACTGACCAAGAACAAGACCAATAAAACATCAAGACTAATCAAAACCAAGACCAAGACATACAATAACCAGAACAAAGCCAAGACTGTTACTAACCAAGACCAAGACCCACATCAACCAAGATAATATCAAGACTCTTACTAACCAAGAACAAGCCAAGACCAGAGGCCAAAACAAAAACAAGCCAATACTAAGCAAGACCCAGACTAAAGACCAAGACTGGAGATCCATACTAATGATGACCAATACATAACAAGATCCATATTAACCAAGACAAAACAAAAGACCAACCATGCTTATCAGAACCAGGACAAGGCCCATACTGTCCAAGACAGATATCTGTAGTAACCATGTTGGTAAAAGGAGATGAATATATTAGAATGTTAAGGACACTAGTTCAGATCATATCTGTGTGTTGGTGAGTTGGCGTGAGTTTGACCCAAACTCTTTGTAAACATGAGCTACAAAGCCAGCGTTGGTGTCTCATTGCCTTCATCTCTCATTCCCACTCCCACCTGCCATCAGGTGGGCTGTAACCCCGGTGGAGGAGCTTTGTGACTCTGTTGCCATCAGGGTTGTTTATATTGATCATCACTAAGATGAAGAGACGACAGATTGGGGATTAAATGTTAAAAATATCCCTAAACAAGGCCTCGCATTCAGACAGGACCTTCAGTCTCATATATAAATAGTGAACATTTCTGGATTCATTCGTAGCCCAGCTGTTGTCTGAGTGCGGGTCGTCCCCTCGTTCCCTCCGCTCTGGGGGATTTATTCTGCTGTTGGCTCTGGGTGTAAAATAATGTATTAGCATTTGAGGGCTTACATGGCTAGACGCACATTAGCATATCTGAATCAGAATATTCCGGAGAGCCTTTAGCGAGAGGTTTCTGAAATTCTGGCAAGAAAAATTATATTTTAATCATGGTATGGTCCACTATAGATCATATGTAATAATATAACAACAAGTACTTCTAGGAGATGTAACAACATAGCAGTATTATCCCCTTCTGACATCTCTGCTATGGTACAGTCCACCGTGGAGCCTTTCCAGTAAGAATCTCATGAGAAGTAATAATATAAAAATGATAATAAATAGTAAGATGAAATATACTGTACGTTGACTCCCCCATGATGTGCTGTTATGGTACAGCCCACTGTGGGAACTTCATCTCTTGATAGTAAAAATCATCTTTTATACCCCTATGGATGGTTGTAATGGTATGGTCTACTCTGGGGCAGAATGATCGGTCTCTGGAACAGCTGTGGTTTTGATGAGGAACCTAGCACGGATTTATTTGACCTTTGACCCCGGCCTGTCAGATTTAAAACCTCATGTCTCTCTTACGCACTATTTCGGGAGTTAGGACTTACGCCGAGCTGTTATAAGTTTTAATGTATGTGTAGAGGGCAAGAAAAATACCAAAAATGGCAAAGGATAACAAGCTATAAAAAGAAAAATAAATGAAATAAACACAAAAATAACATTCAATATTATTATTATTATTATTATTATTATTATTATTATTATTATTATATTAGTTTTATTATTATTATTATTATTATTATTATTATTATTGTTATTATATTGTTATTATTATTATATTATTATTATTATTATTATTATTATTATTATTATTATTATTATTATTATTATCATCGCCATCATCATCATCATTGTCTCAGGATTTAATTTGAAAGAGCATCTTTTAAATGAATATTAAGAGCCAAACTTGACCTGAAACACACATACACACACACACACACACACACACACACACACACACACACACACTCAGAAGAAAGGCATCTGAATTCAGAGCTGTGATGCTCAAGGCATGTGATCTGCAGAGATCAGGTTTCTATTACTGCTCCACTGCTGAAGAGCAGAAATCTGTGACTGATTGAAAGACACACACACACACACACACACACACACACACTCCAAGCTCAATCACCACCAGTGTGCAGTACTCATCCCTATATTTACCTTCTTAGAAATCACGGTTCCTCAAGTGTTCTTCAGCTGGTTAAGGGTTCTTACGTGTTCTGTTGAAGATCTGTTTTGGGTTCTAGACAGAACCTTTAAGGGTTTACTTACCAGATGAAAAAAAAATCTTATCGACGCAAGATAGAACAGTTTTCCTGTATGTTAGTTCATCAGCTATTAAATACTTTACTGTTGTAAACACTAATAAACATTTGTTACAGTAAACATCGCATCGTATTTTTATAGCTCGAGTGAATTAAACCAGTTCTTTGAAGCTGTCTCAAACTTATGGACCAGATCGAACCTTCATGGAAAGAGATCTGTGAACATTCTGCATCGGGGGAGTTTCTAATCCATCATGAAGGCTTTAATATGTTATATAATATGTATATTTTATCCGTGTGTGTCTTGACTTGGCTCTCTCTCGTGTCCTATAGAAGATCAAATCTCTGTGTATTTGTGTGATAACTGTACAGTCTGAGTGTGTGTGTGTGTGTGTGTGTGTGTGTGTGTGTGTGTGTTTAAGCATGTTTGAATCTCCACTCTCCCTCTATGCTAACCAGCAGCGAGCATCTGGACTTTCTCAAACCCTCTTTAGTCATCTTTAGCAGTTCACAGGTCATTCCTCTGATTCTAATTCTGGATGTTAAAATGATCTTTTTTAGCATTAAAAATGACACGGACTAAACAGTGTTTATCATTAAAAGTTACATAATCAGGATACAAAACACTGTTAAAAACAAAGTAATCAGATAAAAGGTACATTATGTAAACAATGGGAAACTATCAGGCTGAAATGCTATCAGCTACTTGATTATAGTTCTGATTCTCTCTCGCCGGTCGTGACTCACATGAGCAGCCTCCTAGCACAGCACTACATAAATGTTGTGCTAAATGAATTTGGTAGAAATGAGCACAGATTGTTCTCTGCAATGCTTTTGTTAGCGTGACCATACGTCCTCTTTTTTTGTTTTTCGGAGCTTAAAAAAAGAGTCTAAATATGAGAAAATGTCCGGGATTCATCTTTAGTTTCATGATGATGTGTTTATGGTCTAATACGGCATCGTGTGTGTGCATGTTTACATTGCTTAACCCCTCTCTGTAAGTCCTGCCTCCTCGCACACCGATTGGTCAATTATAAAAGGCTTGTAGAAACTATTGGTTAAATTCCTGCCTCTGGACCGTTCACCTCCTCTCAGTGAACACGTGAAAGTGAAGCGAGGTTGTGTTCGGTGTTAAACAGTTTTTTGAAAATAGCAACAAATGCCAGCTGTCCTGAATCAAAAACAACACCCATGACCATATAAGGTCATTTTATTTTTTTATTTCATTACATTGCCATTCAGATGTGTAAACGATGGCAGACGGTTCACTCGTGGCATCGAATATTTAATTTTATTCCATGGACATTCAAAGGAATGTAGGAAACAATGTAAAACAAAATATTTACATGATGCTCACTCCGGCTCTAATTGACTATTTCTATCCCTATGGTTTATTTTATTAGATGGTTAGTAGTGATATTGATCCCAGCACGGCTAGGACAGGCGTGCCTTTTAAGATTTATTAGTTGGAGCGTCAGAGGTATGGGTAATCCTGTTAAAAGATCTAAGGGTTTTTATATATTTTATATATTTGAAACTTTTAAAAACTCTGATATAGTATTTTTACAGGAGACTCACCGTTGTATTAAAG
>JAFFST010040968.1:0-11835 GCA_022414735.1 Noturus placidus
ATTTGGGTATCCGGAGGACTATAACAGGTACACGTCAAACCAATTGGATGTTTTGGCATTCACTTCCTTGTTAGCAAGACGGCGCCTTCTTTTCCACTGGAAATCTGCAAAGCCTCCCTCCAGCACTCAGTGGCTCAGGGATGTCATGTCTTTTCTAAAATTGGAAGAGATTAGGTACTCTCTGGGTGCCAACTCTGATAAGTTCTACAGGAAGTGGCAGCCTTTTTTAACTTTCTTCAAATTCAAACATATGACTCAGGTTACATGGTAAAAGTTTACATTTTTCACACGTCAGGAACATTGGGATATATTTTAGACAGTTAACTCCTAGAGAGGTGAGCTCTATGGACCACTTTAAATTGTATGAAACTAAGTCTAGCACAGGACATGGTGGTCTGTATATTATCTAATGCTCTGCCCCAGTAATCATCCTCAAGCTCTAGGCCCAATTCCTCTTCCCAAGCAACAATGGTTTTGATATTGTAAGAATCGTCCTGTGACCAGATCGTTGCATATATCTGTGAAATAATGCCCCTCTTATGATGATTCAGCTTGAACACCTCTTCCCATGCAGACTTTATAGGTAAGGAGGGAAAACCAGTGAATAGGGAGGAGATACAATGCCTAATTTGAAAGAAACAGAAAAGGTGAGACGGAGGCAGGCTGAATGACAAGGAAAATTCAGAAAACTTTGCAAACACATTATTAATGAAAAGATCATCAAAGCAGTCCAGACCCTTCTTTTCCCAAAGAGAGAATGTGGAGTCTATAAAGGAGGGGGAAAGAGGTGGTTATTACATATAGGTGTCCCGATTGAGGCCGAGATAGATTTAAAATGACGACGAAACTGATAGAAAAATTTTTGAGAGGTATATACTACTGAGTTATCTGTGTATTGTGAAAGGGCTATAGGAATGGAGGAGAACACCAGAGCAGGGAGGGAGGTTGAAATACAAGACTGTGCTTCTAAGTGGCACCATGGAAGAGAGGGGGCATGCACACAGCACCAGTTTCTGAATGTTAGCTGCCCAATAATAATACATAAAATTGGGCAATAAGAGGCCACCACTCATTCGACTCCTCTGAAGTAAAAATTTGGAGACTCTGGGAGTTTTTCCTGCCCATATGAAAGATGAGATTAATTTGTCTATATTCTTAAAGAAAGATTTGAGTAAAAACAAAGGGATGGATTGGAAGAGGTAGAGGAATTTTGGAAGAATGTTCATTTTTACCGAGTTTATTCTACCAAGAGGGGATAATGGTAGAGCTGCCCATCTTTGAAAGGCTGACCGTGTATGAAATTAAGGGTGTAAAATTCGCCGCCATTAATGCAGAATAGGAACGGTTGACATTAACTCCGAGATATTTGAATTTTGAATGCTCCAAACGAAACGGTATTTCAGTCTGTTTTATTTTTTAGCCAGATTGGTTTATGGGTAAACATTCACTCTTCGGTAGGTTCAGTTTATACCCTGAAACTTTCCCAAAGTCATCTAATACACGTATTATCTCTGGAATAGACGCAATTGGATCTGTAACATAAAGTAGTAAGTCGTCAGCATACAGCGCTAGTTTATGTTCAATTCCATTGTGGATTATACCCTGAAATACAGGAAGAATTCTGAGCATTATCGAGAGAGGCTCAATCGCTATAGCAAAAAGTAACGGAGACAGGACATCCCTGGTGCGTACCCCGTGACAAAGTAAAATAGTCAGACTTAGCATCATTGGTATATATGGAAGCCTGTGGTTCCACATATAATAAATGGATCCATGATACCAATCCTTCCCCAAAGCCGAACCTCTCTAGCCCTATGAAAAGATCTTCCTATTCGATCCTATTAAATTGCCTTTTCGACATCCAAAGAGATGACCACTTCAGAGGAGTCGCTATTCTGTTTTGATCAAGGTTTCTTTATTAACATTTTCCAACTCAAACATACAACAAATAAATAAAACAAAACCACCCCCCCCCTCCCCTCAGTGCCAGACACAGAACATACATAATACAAATTACAAAGCCAGACCACAGAAAAGAAGAGAGCAAAAGAAACAAAATTATAGACAATTAACACATAATACTGTCAGCATCCACGTCCCTAACAAAGAACAGAAAAGGTTGCCAGATTTTGTCAAATATACCAGTCGCCACCCTGAAAGTGTACCTAATCTTTTCCAACTTAAGATGACACATGACAATATTAATCTCCTGGCCTGGAGAGTACAGAAGGACATCATGCTTGTCTCATACCGTCTAAAAGGAGAATTCTCAGGTGTCACCCCAAACAGTGCAATAAGAGGAGATGGCTGTACTACACTTCCCAATATCCTAGTTAAAGTATCAAATAGGGGTGCACGGTGGCTTAGTGGTTAGCACGTCCGCCTCACACCTCCAGGGTCCGGGGTTCGAGTCCCGCCAGGGCCATGTGTGTGCGGAGTTTGCATGTTCTCCCAGTGTGTCGGGGTTTCCTCCGGGTACTCCGGTTTCCTCCAAAGACATGTATGGTAGGCTGATTGGCATGTCTAAAGTGTCCGTAGTGTATGAATGTGAGTGTGTTTGTGATTGTGCCCTGCGATGGACTGGCACCCTGTCGAGGGTGTACCCCGCCTTGTGCCTGATGCCTCCTGGGATAGGCTCCAGGTTCCCCCGTGACCCTGAAAAGGAGTAAGCTGTTGAAGATGGATGGATGGAAGTATCAAATATAGATTGCCAGAATGTGTACAGCTTCGGACAAGTCCAGAACATATGCAACAAAGTGGCTGGGGCCTGTCTGCATCGATCACATGTGAGATCAATGCCGGAATGAATCTTTGGAGGAGGAGAAAATCCCCTTGATTACCTTGCACCAATCAGTATCAGAAATTGATTTGCCCAGGTCCGTCTCCCATTTACGCTTGAGGAGATCAAGTGACGACAAATCATGCATGTAAAATAGTCAGCATCAGTTTAGCATCATTGGTATATATGGAAGTCTGCGGTTCCACATATAATAAACGGATCCATGATACCAATCCTTCCCCAAAGCCGAACCTCTCTAGCACTATGAAAAGATATTCCGATTCGATCCTATCAGTAGGTCGTAGATAGCCCTTATTGTCTGCTTCCTAGCCAGTTTACATTTAAAAACTGCATTTAATAGAGAATCGGAAGGGCACAATGGGAAGGTGTCTGAATTTAAGGCCACAATAGCTTCTAAGCTGCAAATATTTATAAAAATGCGATCTGGGAATGTCATATTCCTGCGTTAGCTGTTGAAATGAGCCAAAAACGCCATCAAAATAGAGGTCAGACAGTGAGACAGCCCCCTTATTAGACCAAGTAACAAAAGACTTATCAATCAAGGATGGGATAAACAGATGATTGTTTGCAATTGGCCCCATGAGTGACAAGCCCCCAAGAGAGAAAGATCTTCTAAACTGATTCCAAATTTTGATTGAGTGTATAACAACTGGATTAGAGGTAAAGCTATACAGAGGTTGTGCGAATGGTAACTGGGGGAGGGGAGGTGGACGCAATAGACGCCCCCTCCATAATTGTCCATACTCCCCCATCCAGTACAACAGTGATCTTATATTGGCCACCCAGTAATAGTATATGAAGTTTGGGAGTGCCATCCCTCCCTTCACTTGAAGTCTCTGCAATATATGCCTTTTGATCCGTGGTGGCTTTTTGTTCCAGATGAAGGATGATAACTGATTTTTCAGTTTCGAAAAGAAGGACTTGGTAAGAAACATTGGGAAACACTAAAAAACATAAAAATTTAGGCAGTACATTCATCTTTATAGTATTGATTCTGCCACCCAGGGAGAGAGACAGGGAGTCTCACCGCTCTATATCTTGCCTCAGATTGGACAATAGGGGCTGATTATTAGCAAGGTATAGATCTTTATAACTATGCGTAACCCACACCCCGAGATACTTGAATTTCTTTAGACAAATTTTGAAAGGAAATGAGTCCAGGGGTATCTGTAGGGCCCCTCCCCAACAGGCATCAGCTCACTTTTTTGAATATTGACCTTATAACCCGATATTCTACCGAAAGCCTTGAGCAGGGTCATTAGTTTAGCGAGACTCTCAAGGGGCTGTGAGATGAACAAAAGCCTGTCATCCGCATACAAAGAAACTTTATGCTCTATCCCCGCATGCCGGATACCCCTAATGTCAGTATTCTGTCTTAGCGCTACAGCCAATGGCTCCATCGCCATAGAAAATTGCAGTGGCGATAGAGGACAGTCCTGTCTTGTACCCCACTGGAGCTCGAAGTAGGTGGACAAATTATTATTAGTATGAACAGCCATCCTAGGAGATGTATATAAAAGTTTGATCCATGATACAAACTTAGGACCAAATCCAAATCTCTCCAGCACGCTGAAAAGATAGCCCCACTCCACCCAGTCAAATGCCTTTTCAGCGTCGAGTGAAAGCACCACATCCGGGGTATCAGCTGGAGAGGGGCTGTAGAGGATATTGAAGAGGCATCTGATGTTGGAAAAATAGTATCTATTCTTAATAAAACCTGTTTGGTCCGGTGATATAATGGATGGAAGAACTCCCTCCAAGGGACGTGCCAAATTTTAGGTAGGATTTTAACATCGGTATTTAATAAAGAAATTGGACGGTAAGAGCTGCACTCAAGAAGGCTCTTATGCTTCTTAAGGAGTAAGGAGATAACTGCTTCACATAGTAGATGGCAGGGCTCTCAATGAGAGCGATTCCCTAAAAACTGACAGTAAAACGAAATTTCAGATGCAATAAAACTAGTAAATACATCATCCGACAGCAGCAGAGGATTAAGTCTCAAAGGGCGATAGTTGTATTGTATATCCGGGATGCGCATTCCCATAGCCAAGGGACAGTGGTCTGAAATAACTATAGGCCCACAGTCACATCTAGCTATGAGGAGAAGCATTCTTTTGTCCGAAAGAAATAATCTATACGGGAATGTGTTATGAACCGAGGAGAAAAAAAGAGTAGCTCCTAGAAGCAGGGTTGTGAAAACGCCACACTTCCACCACTTCATACGACTCAAGGAAGAGCTGAATAGAAGGTGACGCCCCAGACAGGGACGAGGATCTAGGTGAGCTACGATCCAGCACAGGGGAGAGAGTACAATTCATATCACCGCCGAGGATAAGGTAATGCGATGCCATATTTGGTAAGGGGGAAATTTTTCATCGAAACATCGAATCTTCCCAGTTTGTTCCATAAACACTGGCCAAAATTACTGGGAAAGTATTCATTTTCCCAACAACAATAACATAGCGCCTAGCAGCGTCAGCGTCCACACTCGTCATCGTAAATGGTGTATTCCGATCAATTACAAGCACATCTCTATCCACCTGTAATGTCTCTCTCAGTAGCTCCGAGACCGATTTTGTGGAGCTGGATCCATTCGTTTCCGCCACCCCCAGAATTCTGATATTGCATCTCCTCAGTCTGCCCTCCATATCCTAACATTTATGTTTGAGTCCATCCATCTCCACTGCCAGATCCTTTACTGTATTCTGTAGAGCCGCCACTTTGTCCGAACATGTCGTTAGACCACCTTCTACTTCTATGATAGCGGTTTTCACCTAGTTGATTGCGGAGAACATGGTGGCCATATTGTTTTGAATCTCCGCTTTCACCGCTTGCAACTCACTTTTAAGAAAGTCAAAACTTTCCACAAGTGCACTCCTCAACTCCGCAATTCCGGCCCTTAGCGAAAGCAGGATATCCACCTTCAAGGACTCAGCATCCAACTCCTGGCTGTTCGGCCGAGGCGAGGGCTCCGAGCCCGGTGAGGCAGCGGAACTCGCGGCTGAAGCAGTGCTGGGTCTAGACTTGGCTGACTCGGTGAATTTATATTTCCACAAGTTAGCCACCATTTTCCACAAATAAACACGCAATCGGATTATGAAAGTATGTTAGAAACCGGGTTTGTTGGTATTAAACTCTGAAAAACGCTTATTAATTTAAAAAAAAACAGAAGTTCGACAAGAGCTCAAACCAAACCAACCTACTCCATGTCCTGCTCGACAGCGCCCCCGGAAATCGCTATTCTGTTTTGAATACAAAATATTAAATAGAGTACGAATATTAGAAAAAGAATGCCATCCTTTTACAAATCCCGTTTGCTCTGAAATAATGCTAGGAAGAATCCCCTCCAGACGAGAGGCCAAGAGTTTGGCTAAAATCTTGACATCGACATTAAGGAGGCTAATAGGTCTTTACAAATTAGATAATGTCGGGTCTTTCCCATCTTTGAGCAATAGAGTTATAGTTGCTTGTCATAATGTTTGTGGCAATGTCCCTAGTTCTAAGGACACCTTGAATACAGCCAAGGAATTTCTTATAAAATTCGGAAGGAAACCCGTCCGGCCAGGTGATTGAGTGAACGATCTCATCCAAAGTGATGGGACTCAAGTTCAGATGCCAATAAAGAATCCACTCTGGGAAAGTCAATAAAAAAATGGTCCATGTTATCTGAATTGTCAGGAGCACCAGCTTTGTATAAGGAGGAGTAAAAACTTTTAAAAGTCTAATTAATTTCTGCAGGATCTGAGGTTAATGCGCCACTAGACTGCATAATCTGAGGAATAGAGCATGGAGCCACTCGGCTACGCAGTTGGTGAGCCAACAACCGACCAACCTTATCCCCATATTCATAATAATTGCCACGTGTATGTAACAACAGCCTCTCCACCTCACCTGTCGACAACAAATCAAACTCCGCCTGCAAATTAAGTCTTTGTTTATGCAGCTCAGGGGTCGGGTTGAGTGCATATTGGTCATCAATGACCCAAATATTATCAGATAAATCTTTTTTCTTATTCTTGTGTTGCTTATTGGCATGAGCAGAATAAGAGATTATCTGTCCCCTAAATATCAGAAATCTTAAATGTGTGCGTTATACCTGGGTCACAGTGAGGTTGGATGAAGCGGAAACCGTTATACCTGTCTGGTAAATCCACCAAAACCTCCTGGGGAAATTGCATAGAATCCAGCGCTGGAATTCTGGGCGTGGATGTCCGGGGTCTGGTTTTTCTTCTTCTTCATACTGTCGCCATGATGAGGTCTGCTGCTTCCTGATACGGTCTTTCGTTCTGTCACGGTGAGGTTGGATAAAGCAGAAACAGGCGCAGACTGGCTTTTGCGTATTTATTTGGGTGATCTCCAAAACAACACAAATAAAGACAATACAAATACTCTACCCTAAAAGAAGGACTAGAAACAAAAATACTCAAGCTAATAAACATGAAACAAAACCTACTTCTCAGGCGAATAAACAAGGAACAAAACCTTCTCAGGCGGATAAACAGTGAACAAAACCTACTTCTCAGGCTGACTTCAAAACACGGTAACAGGAGTCTATACACACACACACACAACAAAAGACCAATACTACATGCTCTACTAGCACTAGATATACCCCCCCCCAGTGCTCATTAACAAAACAAGAAACAGGTGCCGGAATCCATATGACCCAGAGTGAACCCATGTGACCTGCAGTGGCTGATGGGAAATGGAGTCCACCGGCACACTGAGGTGGAGACACATAAAGTCCAGGTGCTCAGGATAGTCACTGCCAGTGTTCGGCCACCAGAGGGCGCCAGCACCAGCCAAGGTGCAGTGCCACACCTGGCCAACAGGGGGAATCGTGACAACCTGACACTTATATGAACACTTTACAATTGGCTTCATGACTGTACATCATTCCCTTCAAATGCTATTGAGCTTTAAATTATGATATATTTTGTCGATGGGCCTATTCAGTAATGAAATACATGTCAAATTTAAATGTGATTTAATAGATTAGTTTAAGAAATATAAACAATCTAAAAGGTGTGCGCCATACCTGACACCTAGTTGAACACTTTACAATTGGTTATGTGACTGTAATTCATTCCCTTCAAATGCTATTGAGCTTTAAATAATGGTATATTTTGTGTATGAACCCATGCAGTAATAAAATACATGGCAATATTTATATATGATTTAATAGTTTAATTTGTTAAATATAAAAAATCTAAGAGTTGTGCATTATAGCTGACACCTATATGAACACTTTACAGTTGGTTATATGACTGTAAGCATGGGCGTAACCACGCATTCTTTGTGGGGGTTGTGTCCCCCCCCCCCCAATGTTGAGGAAATGCCAATCTGTCTCCCAATATACAGTACAAAATATTTTCTATATGTCCCCCTTTCATGAACCCTGCCAACGGATCTGTCTTTTCTTCATCTATTCTTTTATTTGAGGTTGTTCCTTTTTAATATATTTCCGTTTGTTAAGGAAAATAGGTGTAAATCAGGCTGCACTAGACTGTCATGGATTATGGAAACCTGAGCATTGGGGGGTTCTCTGAAACAGTAACCAGGAATGTTGTCATCCTCATCTTCTGAGAAGTGATTTTCGTCCACAGTTGTATTTGCACGGATTGCTGACCTGCACCTTACGGGCTGCTGGTCAGGCTCCTTATTTACCACTGTAGGCAAGTATCCACATGGAAGTAGTAGGTCCCTATGCAGCGTTCTTAAAGGACCGTCCTGATTTCAGGTTTGACTGTGTAGACAGGCAGAGTACCTGCTCTCCCCACCACTACATGGACAGTTGCCTCCCACTTGTCTGAAATCTTATGTTTTCCTCGAATGCGAACATTTCTGACCAATACTCGACTTCCAGCTTCCAAGTCCGAAACAGTCACACGCCTGTCATACCTTGTTTTGTTCTTGCATGCTATTTTTGCAGCATTATCAGTCGCTATCTTGTAGCTGTCTTCAAGTCGTGACTTAAGGTTTCGCACATACTCTGAGTGTGATGTATGCTGACCCTTTTTCACTGGCAATCCAAACGCCAGATCAACCCTTGTGGACCAAGGGTTTTACAAAATCACGCCAATGAGACTTCTCTGGGCTTTGAAGAGTACCTAGCATGTCTAGTAGGGTGTGATTAAATTACTCAACAGGGTTGTACCTAGGGTGGTATGGGGTTGTTCTTACTTTATGTATGCCAGTCACTCGACAGAGCTGTTTTATCGTGCGGGACTCGAAATCAGGTCCCTGATCACTATGTAGCTTTTCTGAGATTCAGTAGTGCACAATAAAGTTCTCCCACAGACACTTTGCCACTGTGCGGGCCTTTTGGTTAGGTGTTGGCATGGCAACCGCAAACTTGGTAAAGTGATCTGTAATCACAAGTATGTCTTTAGTCCCACTTTTGTCAGGTTCAAGAAAGAGAAAGTCCATACAGAGGAGTTCAAGGGGTCTAGTGGTGTTAATGTTGACCAAAGGTGCAGCTCTCTCAGGTAGCGCTTTTCTCCGTACACATCAGCCACATGTTTTGACCTTTCTCTCAATATCCAAAGCCATCTTTGGCCAAAAGAATCTGGCCCTTACAAGATCCAGTGTGCGGACAACCCCCATATGCCCCATATGATCATGTAGGCTGGTCAAAACTGTGTCACGAAGTTCAGCTGGGAGTACAAGCTGATAAAAGGTTTAAGAGCCCACTTGGCATCTCCGGTACAAAATGTTACCGAGGAGTTCAAGGCAAGTTAGCTCTCTCAACAAGAGTGGAAGCTCAGGGAGTTCATGTTGCAAAGTTGGGGTGGTTTATCTCCCTGCTCGATCTGGGAAATGACATGCTTTATACCTTGATCAGCTCTTTGTTTACTCACAAGCTCTGCCTCAGTTAAGTGGGGGATAACTGGCAACCCACCAAGGTGGTCTTCTTGCCCATAACTGTCAGGCACAGCAGTAGGTGAGACGGAAAGAGTTTCGACTAAGGCAACACCATCTCTAAAATCTTGGTCATCATGACTGACACTGTAGATGAGCTGTCTTTGACAGATTGCCTGCACAACAGCTTGATCTACTGAATCTATGTTTTCTGGATCAGAGAGGAGACCCTGAGTGAACTGTCTTATGCGCTCTCTCTCTTTTTGAGATTTAAGATCATCAGCCAGCTTCCCATGAGGCCTATGGGACAATCCATCTGCATCACCGTTTTGCTTTCCGGGACGATAGAGGAGTTTGAATGAGAACATGGACAGTGCTGCCAGCCACCTATAGCTTGTCACATCAAGTTTTGCTATAATTGGGTTGCTATAAGTAACTACAGTGAAGTGGTTGCCGTAAAGATAATCACTGAATTTTTCTGTCACTGAGCACTTGAGTGCCAAAAATTCCAACTTGTGTGCTGGATAGCGACTTTCACTCATTGTGGAGGGGCTTCATGATGTTAGAGTAGCCCTTAACAAACCTCCTGTAGTACCCGGCAAACCCAAGAAATGATCTCAGCTCTCGCAGGTTGTTTGGGACTGGCCAAGTCTTAAGAGCAGTGATCTTCTCTGGATCAGTCTCAACTCCATTCCTGGTAACCACATGCCCAAGATAACGGACTGACGTCTGGAAGAAGACACACTTTTCAGGAGATAATTTTAACCCGAACTCTTTAAGACGTGTGAGCACCTTCATCAGACTTGCTTCATGCTCTTATAGAGTCTTTGAGAACACAATCAAGTTGTTGATAAAGACTAGCACATCCCTGCGGCATTCGGTTATATTCCCAGAACCCAAGCGGACACACAAAAGCAGTCTTTACTTTGTTGGCTTCCTCGACTTCGATTTGGTAATGACCAGACTTTAAATCAAGGACAGAGAACCATTGGGAACCGCTGAGCGCTGAGAACGTGTCTTCCATCTTTGGAAGAGAGTATGCATCCTTTATGGTCTGAAGATTCAGATGCCTGTAGTTTATACACAACCAAACCTGGCCATTCTTTTTTCTGACCACCACTATCGGTGAGGAGAACGGTGACTCTAACTCTCTCTGATAACTCCTGCATCAAAAAGCTCCTGAATGTGTTTTCGAACAGCTTCGATGTCTTGTGGGTGTATTGGTCGAGCACGCTGTTTAAAAGGAGTTTCATCTGAGAGTTTTATGTTGTTTGCTACTTTATTTGTTCAGTCAAAATCCAAGTCATATTGCGCAAACACATCGGGCATGTTGTTGAGCTGCTGAGTGATGCGTTCTTTCCATTCAGATGGAATTGGGGATTCACCAAAATTAAAGTTTAGGTCATGCTTCATGTTTGACTGAGCCTCTGGTGACTCTGGAAGGGGTTCTGATTTTTTTACTACACTCTGCTCCTGTAACAAGATGCTCTGGTAAGCACTTATCTCTGCAATCACACATTTAGCAGGAATGACTATATCATGATCAAACTCATTACTGATGACAACTGGTAGCTTATATGGCCGCTGCTGGGGAATGTCGACTAAGCTAGCTGTTACCAGCAAGCCACCTGGCAAGGTGGGTAAAGATGGTTGCTCAATAATTACAGACTTCTCACTCTGAAAGCAATTAGCTACAGCAACTCCCTCAACCACTACCATTTCACCAGCTGGAATGACTTCAGAGTTTCTGCCTTGCAATGTCACTACACTGTGGTGACTGTTGTTAGTATGTTTCTGTCCAAGCTCAAGACATTTAAGAACCGCTCTATAGCCATGTGGGATAGGTTGATGGTGTGTCAGTCTGGCTTCAGAGTACATGTCATACAATACATCAAGGGTATTGGTACCTATAAGCACAAAAGACTTTGATGTGGCTCGGATGTCAGGAACAACAAAAGTGAGTGTATTTACATCCATTGATGCTCCAATAAACTCTTTTGGAAATGTCAGTCACTTCTATGTAACCTAAGTAGGGTACTGTTGGGTTTTTATTAAACTGTATTATCTGCAAATGCTATCAACTTACAAACTTTATGCTTTAAACATGCATTAGTAGTTTTTAAGTACATTAGTAGTATGATTATGTGTGTGTGTGTGTGGAGATGTGTTCTTGC
>JAFFST010040972.1:0-10799 GCA_022414735.1 Noturus placidus
CAAATGTTGTTCCAGGTCGTCAACACGCCGTCCTTGTGCCTCTATAGTAGACTTAATACTTTCAATGGACACAGTAACTGGGGCCAAAGCCGCTTCCCAATCTGCCTTCATTTCAGCCTTTATTTTAGCTAAAATAATCTCGTTATTAGCTGTAATGTTAGCTGTTAGCTCTGTAACCAGAATATCACGAAGATATTCAAGGTCCGAGAGCAGCTTGTCGGTCTTATTTCTCCTTGGACTTTCAGACGTCATAACTCCTTTTTTTTTTTTGAGTAAAAAGTAAGGACAAAGAAACAGAGCAGAGAAAGCCAAAATCTATTATATGACTACTGAAAAGCGTAAATTAACTACAATTTTAGTCAAAATCAGCAGGAGCTTGTAAGTGCACGTCTTACTCTTCTGAATTCCAAATTTCCAGAATTCTTCTGAATTCCAAATTCCCAGAATCAAGAAGTTATAATTTTAAGAAAAAGTACATTAAATTTGACCTTCTAAAACCTCATCTTGAGTAAGTGAAGATAGAGAATAATGGAGTAATATCTGTATGATGTCATGATGAGTGGTTAATATACAACGAAGGTGTGTAAGACAGGTAAAGAGAGTGGGAGAGCACATACTTGGGCATTATTGGATGCTAGGAAATTACCATATTTTCCGCACTATAAGGCGGGGTCTATTTCTGTACTTGACCAATACATAAGACGCACCATGTAATAAGGCGGATACGGTTGTTATGCCAACCAAAGTCACACATTTTTACAGATTTTGGAACTCAGTCCACACATAAGGCGCATATTAGGTGCACGGCCGATTTTTGAGAACATTTAAGGCTTTTAGGTGCGCCTTATAGTGCGGAAAATACGGTATGTCAAAAGCTGATACTCTGATGAAGTTTTATTTTTTAAATGACTTTTTATACTTCAATAAGGAGGCCTCATTACTTCAGTGGTGCGGCCTGGTAGTACATGACCTATGGCCTGGTTTTGCAGCTTTTTTAGTATGTGGTGTGGTAGAGGCATGGAAATTGTGCCCATATGTGCTCTTGGATTTCAGACACATGTTTTGTCAGACACCAGAGAAAACTGCTGCATTGATTCACAGTTAAACCGGCTGCCAGAATGGTTGATGGATGCTATAATGATGAGGTCAAGACCATAAAACATTTGTAAATCAATGATTCCTTTAAGAATGAGTGGTATAGTTGTTTTGATTATCCCCAACACAAGTTTGTTGTTGTTCACAAACTGAATAATTTCTTCTTTTTCAATACCAATGTAATGTCCAGGATTGATGACTTGCTTAGAAAGACTTGATTTATTGCCCCAATGGATGTTTGTAATAGCTACGTTAGGAGTGCAATCAAGATCTCTAATGGCTTTTAGCACCCCCTCCTTTGACCAGTTCCAGTTTATAGTAATGCTTTTTGGTCTCAACAAGGCTCCAGTGATGTTTCGGTATCTAATGGCTCAAGTCATTCAGAGATGCAAAAAGTACAGTTGTAGTCATCTTTACTAGCAACACTTTGGACCTTGAGTTGAGGAAAATGGTACACCAACTGAGGCTAAAATGTCACAGCATGTGAGACAAGGAAAGATCAGACTGAAGTTTGATTAAGTGGAAGCCATCCAGAACAGCCCCTCAATTTGCATCAAGAAATAGTACGAGTCTTTTCTGGGGCAGGTTGTAGAGTGTTTTTACCTGATTTGCCACCCTGTCTGCCCTTTCTGAGAGACCAGACAAGCAAAAATGCTTGTGAGCTTTTGGAGTGGATAAAAGAGTAGATAAAATGAGTTATTCCAGTAGTTAAATGCTATCTGCAGTTACACCCTATAACCCAGAGCCCCGATTTTATAAAAAATATTTCTGGTTATGGTGGGGGACAAATGACTGGACTCATACCTGCACCATAAATTGTTCCTATGGGAAATGAGGTATTCAACTATTGAAAAAGATTGAGCACTGGACAGCTTGAGGTACTATTTACATACTACAGGGGTGTCCAAACTTTTTTTATTGAGGGACAGATGGAGAAAAATTATGGCGTGTGAGGCCAAAGACTCAATGTAATGTTACAAATAAGGAAATTATCGTCATACTAGTCACTACTAACAATGCTTTTTTATTCAAGTGATTAACTCAGTGAGTGGATTTTAAGAACTTTATGCCGAATGCTCAACAGCTTTGTGTCAATAAAGATTTAGAAGGTTTTACTCACCAGTAATTCTAATGGGAACAGTGAAGTTTTGCCTTTAGACCCAATATTTACTATTAAGTCCGGTGTAAGTCTTTTTGAGATTCTAAGCACTACCCAAAGTTGGCTCTTGGGTCATCAGGACCTTGTTCAGCTCTTGTTCAGCACCATTAGAGAAAATGTTTGCTCACATATACAGTATGTGGAGCCAAACAAACTGATCTCATCACACCTGATTGAATAAGAATAAATATAATATATATATATATCCTTGTTCTTAAATTTACATTTGGCAGATACCCTTATCCAGAGTGGCTTACAAAATTGCTCTGTAGTCTCTACCAAAAACATATTCTCAAGCTAGTTCAGTAGTGTTACGTCACACTGAACCCGCGACTACAATTCCCAGAATACAGCGCAAACTACAAACATGGCCAACAAGGACAACACTTCCCATATCCACGCACACGCATCTCCCGAGTTCTGATTACAGACACCTGCACCCAATCATACACACACACACACACACTCCCACACATAGTATTTAAGTGAAAGTTCGCACAGTACTAGTTCATGAAGTAAATGCTCAGCAGCCTCATCTATGTCATTAGCCAAACCGTTGTTTGTTTTTGATTGACCTGGTTTTTGGATATTGTGCTTTGCTTTTTGACCATGCTTGTCTGCCCAAGCCTTGGATTTTCTGTTCGCCTGATTATCTGATGACTGTCTGCCTTGTGACTACGCCTTCTGCCTGATCCTTGCCTTTGATCCTCCACCTGGAGTTTGCCAAAAGGCACCTACCTGAAGGACTCTCACACCAAAGATTGAACAAAGATTGAACTCTTTGGCCTAAATGGCAAGTGTCATGTCTGGATGAAACCAGGCACCACTTATCACCTGGCCAATATCATGCAGTGAAGCACGGTGGTGGCAGCATCATGCTGTGGGGATGTTTTTCAGCGGCAGGAACTGGGAGACTAGTCAGGATTGAGGTAAAGATGAATGCAGCAATGTACAGAGACATCCTTAATGAAAACCTGCTCCAGAGCGCTCTGGACCTCAGACCGGGGTGACTGTTTATCTTCCAACAAGAGAACGACCCTAAGCACACAGCCAAGATAATGAAGGAGTGGCTACGGGACAACTCTGTGAATGTCCTTGAGTGGCCCAGCCAGAGCCCAGACATGAACCTGATTGAACATCTCTGGAGAGATCTGAAAATGGCAGTGCACCCACGCTCCCCATCCAACCTGATGGAGCTTGATAGGTCCTGCAAAGAAGAATGGGAGAAACTGCCCAAAAATAGGTGTGCCAAGCTTGTAGCATCATACTCAAAAAGACTTGAGTCTGTAATTGGTGCCAAAGGTGCTTCAACAAAGTATTGAGCAAAGGCTGTGAATACTTATGTGCTTTTTTTTTGTTTTTTATTTTTAATAAATTTGCAAAGATTTCAAACAAACATCTTTCATCTTGTCATTATGGGGTATTGTTTGTAGAATTTTGAGGAAAATAAAAAAAATAATCAATTTTGGAAAAAGGCTGTAACATGACAAAATGTGGAAAAAGTGAAGCACTTTGAATACTTTGTAGTGTAGATTTTTACTCTTTTTGACAGCCAGTGACTCAGCTGTACAGCCTGGGGAAGTTCATTCCACCACCTGGGGCCAGGGCAGAAAAGGCTGATGCATGCCTTACTTTTATCTTTAGGGTTGGTGGGTCAAGCAGTGCTAAAGGCTCAGAGTGTGTGATGCAGAGCAGAGTGTGATAAGTATTATAAGGAAGGAAGGTGGGAGCTGGTCTGTTTTTGGGCAGCTGTGGCTCAGGTGGTAGAGCGGGTTGTCCACTAATCGTAGGGTTGGTGGTTTGATTTCCGGCCCACATGACTCGACATGCTGAAGTGGTCTTTGGCAAGGCACTGAACCCTAAGTTGCTCCTAATGGCAAGCTAGCGCCTTGCATGGCAGCTCTGCTACCATTGGTGAGTGAATGGGTGAATGAGACACAAAGTGTAAAGCACTCTATAGAACTGCTAATGTTAAAAAAGTATTATATAAGTGTAGACCATTTATAAGCAAACATCAGTGTTCAAATCTGATATGAGCAGCAACAGAAAGCCAGTGGAATGGGGCAATGGGGTGGTGTCCTTGTATTTTCTCATTTGTAAATCACTTTGGATAAAAGCGTCTGCTAAAGGAATAAATGTAAAATGTAAATGTCGTAGAACTTGAGGAGGTTGAAAACAGGTCCTGCAGCTACATTTTGGATCATTTCCAAGGCAAAAAGCACACAATGGCAACATTAGACCTGCCAGCAACATTATACATGCCAGCAACATTATACCTCTTCATCAGAGCAACCGATTCATGAGAAACTAAACAAAAACACTTCCTTAATTTTTATTTATTTATTTATTTATTTTACATTTTTCCAGCATGCCTTTGCCAGGCCACAGAAACAATGACAGTTGCAGGATAAGAGCAGGCAAATAAATCCAAAACATAAGACAGGATCAAGGTAAAAATACAGGCAGGAGTCAGACATTGTGCATACAAAGCAAACTTTGCAATAGACAATGACATAAACCAAAGAACCAGAATCATAATCATAACCAAAAACACTATAACAGAACAATAAGTCTTGGTATCACATATACAAGACACTAAGTGTATATTTCACAATGTAGTAGAGGAATGAGTGTCCTTATATACAAATGGAGTGTGAATGAGTAATGTGTGCTCTTTTATTGTGTGAAATGCAGTACAAGTTTGTAACGTGAACGAGAGAGTGTTCGTAATGGCTGGTGGGTGCTCTAGTCTTTGGTGGCAATGTTTACAGGCTGCTGAGTTCTGGGAGTTGTAATTGGTGGCTATGTTCATAGGTCACTCTGTGTTACATGGAATGGAAAAGCAACACCGATTCCAGTGTTGATGTGACAGCCTTACATCCTATGCATTTGTTTTGTGTTTTTCATTTCTTTGGTGCTGTATGTGTCTAACATTAATGTAGGCATGTAAAATTAGCATAATTAAAATTTTGAGTAAGTGGAAAAGAATGCACTGAGGAGAGCTTTAGATTTGTTTTCATATGAAAGCAACATCCAGTGTTTAATTTAGGAACCTTGTTTTTCCACCTTGTGCTATAATACATTTTTGTTTAAAATACTTTGTGGACTGATTCAATTGTGGCATCCTTGCCTGAGTATGCCAGAGAATGTGTCAATCTTGTTTCTATGACTGTAGAGGGAAAAACACTAAGACAACAGATGTATTATTCTGAAAATTAACTGACCGGTAAACTGCTTCAAATCCAGCTGTGGGTTTGAGGAGTATTTTATTTGGCACTAGGCATCAGAGAAACCTAAAGTCTATGTTTTACTGAATAACCTAAAGTGAAAATGTCAACATTGGGTTGTCAGAATATTAAGAATATTCCTCTGTTTAAGATCAAATAAAGTTCATTTAAGCGTAATGTGTGCTCTTTTATTTATTTATTTATTTATTTTTTTACGAGGTGTGGTGTAGAGTTTAATATCCAATAAGTATAATGAATTAAATAGAACTGCTTCTATTTAATAAGCTGCCTTTTGAACTATCCATGCAGTAACACCAATCACACCCACATTAAACTTAACTGAACTTTATTTGAATTTATGCACGTTGAGCTAACACGTCGTTAACATTTTGAATGTCCAATACGGATATTTGCACTATATGTTTATTCAATAAAGCATACAATTTAGGCCATGCATAACTCAAAGATATGGATTTTTTTCCTAGTGTGGCAGCACAGTGCTTCCGTGAAGAACGGTTGGAAAAAATCTTTTCAAACTCACATCTAATGTGTTGTATTTAAGACAAATCCACAATTTACTTTGTAGCTTTTCTCTAAAGTGGTAGAAATGGGATTTCCACCTTGTATAGTCAATGTAAACATTTCTGTTGTTGGAAAACATTTCTGTTGACTAAATTTTGGTGCGTGGTTGGATTTGGTTTTTCATCTCATAGCCAATAACTGTATATCTCAGTCTGTAGACATATGTAGCTTGCCCAGCCCTCATGAAATAGGCTGATGATCTACAGTACCTAGCAACTCTTGAATAAGGACAGAAGTAAAAGCAGACTTGAGAAATCATTTTCCCTCTTAAATAATTGTAGAAATGTCTTCTCCTTTCATATTTGATTTTTTTAAAGTTAATCTATCCTCTAGGCGCTTGTCTGAACTTCATGAAACATCGACAACATTATATATAGATGATTTTGCTGTTGCATTTTGAGCTCAGTGCCCCTACTCATCACTGAAAAAACAGAATGTGTGGTCAGTTAGATTAAAAAAAATAAAATAAACATTACATATGTTTACACAAAAACATTACATTTCTCATGAAAACATGATTTCATTGCTTATGCTAAACTTAATTGTAAAAAGTTTCAAGATTATGAATTATGTCAATTCACGTAGTATTAAAATACACCAATGACATTATGAAATCTTGTGGGGATGTTGGTGGTGTAGCCTTCTATAACTATAGGATTTAAATTAACAGCAAAAATGTGTGTGCTGGAATATCACAGTGGTAATGTGGTCGTTGCAGAATGCCATTGACTGGGGTTTGATCCTCAGCTCAGAGAGTGGATTCAATTTTGGGGTTTTCTCAGTGTAGAAAGTCAAAGATTCACGTGTGCTTGTGTAAATATGAATGTCCTTCCTCAAAGTAGTGTTTAATGAATTCCATTTTCTCCTTTTTTGCCAATGGAAACTTTTATTGTTTTCTTATAGATTTAAGATCTTTATAAGATTTAAAGTTTTGCTATTGAAAAAAAATGGTTCAAAGTCCACACACTGAAAAAAGCTCATTGAAGTTCCTTAAGTTAAATGTGTACATCAGTTCCACGTTGTCATGGTGGGAATAGGAGGCTGGAAGTAGTTGCAAGGAAACATCTATATTATTAAACAAAAAGAACACAAACCAAGACACGCAAAAACATAGAAACACGGTTGCTAACTAGAACACACAGAAGCTATGGTCATGATGAGAACACTTGGCCTGAAACTATGAATACTGACAAACAGTACTACCAGCATTCCAACAAACACACAAACATCAAACAATAACGCGCCCCATGCGCAGTAACCCAGGATCTTAAATAGGTAGCATACCGAAGGCTAAACATAAACACCTGGGGCTACTTCAGGCATGAATCAACACAAGAGGGTCACATGACCGGGCAAAGTTCATGATGTGGCGCCATCTACTGGCCGAGGTGTGACATAACCCCCTCATATGTTATGTCACGGTTCCCCCTGGTGGCATTGCGCATGCGCACTGCACCTTCGCTTTGCCTGAAGAGTTGTTCATTGACAGTTTTCAGCACGTGGACTTTTCGTTTTAGTCTTGGCTCCGTCCAGGTCTGTCATGCACGTACAGAAGTCACATGTTTTCCCACACCTGTTCCACATTTTTGTTAATGAGCACTGATTGGTATATATAGTCATTGTTTTCACTGGGGCTTTGTCTTTCGTTGTTTAGACTCCTGTTCCCATGTCTCACGGTGTTTGTTGCATGTTTCACCGTTCATGTTTTCAAGCCAAAGAGGTTTTCTGTATTAGTCTTAGTGTCTTTGTTTTGTTGTTTGGTTTCAATAAATGTTAAAAGCAAGTCTGTGCCCGCTTCCGCCACATTCCCTACATCGTGACACACGGGACTGAATTGAGTTGCATTATCATAATTTGTTTTCGTATATCAAGCATGATTTGATCGCATGTTTTCAATGCCTTGAATAAAATCAAACGCCACACTCTCACACGAGATGAGGATCAAACCCCTGGTATTCTACAACCACCATGTTACCACTGCGCCAGCCTACCAGCCAGCACCAACATCCCCACAAGATTTCATAATGTCAATGTAAGTATAATACTATTTCAATTGATTACACTCACTTTACATAAATCAATCTTGTAATTAGAACTTGTTTAAATTAAGTTTAGCACTAACAATGAAATCATGTTTTCATTGACTACGTGACCAGACATTTCATTTATTTCAGTGATGTTGTTTGACACTGAGCCTCATTTATCCATTATTTGGTAAACTTCTGAATAAATGTTTTCATAGGCCAAACTGAACTAAAAATGTCTAGTTTTGTTAATGCTAGTTTTCTTCATGCTCATGTGTATTTATTGGTAATCATCTGTAAATATCCAATTATCCACCTTCATGGTACAGGTGATTAACATTTAGTGATGCCCACAAAACTCTAGGCAATGCACACAGAGCTATAAGCATCAAAATGGCAACTCAATGTTGAAAGAGCACCTCCTAAGCAGGGCGTGTGCTATCAAGAAGCTCAGCCATTGCTACTATAGACACAATAATTGAATGACTAATTTTATTTGTCTTAATTTATGTATTTCTTTTAGATTGCTTGCTTTCAAGTCATTAATATGAAACAAACAAGTTTAACAAGTTTATGTGCAATTGAAATAAATCAGTAATTTAAACTTTATTGTGTCTCCTTATACATAAATAGACAGAAACTCAGTAGGATATGCACATTTTTCTGAACTAACTGGATTGTTATGAAAACCTAATTTCTTGTATAAATGCTTTTGGTAATGATTTATGAATAAATTTTTGTTTGTATCCACTATGATAAATGAGGCTCACTGATTTCACAGCAAGTGAACAGAAAAGCATTTTAATATGATAGAATGATGGTATATGGGCAATCTCTCATTCATTACAAATCTGATGAATGCCTTTTACCAATGAATGCCTATAGTTATTGCTTCATGTAATGTAATATCCAAAAAGATACAATAAGATTGGTAGAAAGATAAAAAAAAAAAGATGCATGGAGCATGATTTTTCAAATTTAATTCCCTCTTTATGCTTAGATTCAAAACAAGTCATATAAAGTTAGAGCAAACCAAGAACTCCATCTCCCAGAATGCATCACAAACTACAAACATGGCCGACAACAACTACACTTCCCAAACACACACACCATCCCTAGAGTACTAATCAGAGACACCTGTTTCCAATCACACACACACACACACACACACACACACACACACACACACACACAAACACACACACACATTACTCACATTATTTTTATTGAAGAATGCTTTGGAATATTAGAAGTCATTTTAATTGCAGTAAATTACAAACACTTCAGAGAGGTGTAGTGTTTTTTTAATAGAAATCCATGTTTATATGGTTTTAATTGTTCACCAGCCGAATTCTTATTTCTCTGCAGAATAAAGATAAATTATTAGATATATTACTATATTACTATTAACTAACCAACAATTAAAATAATAACATGTTAGTAATCATGTGTTTTCTAATATGAAAGAAATAAAAATAGGTTTTCATGGTTAGCTTCAGGAAAAACATTGTCCGTATAGTATCCTTCATTGGTTATGTTTCCAGCAGGTTTGTACTGCCCAACCACAATGAAGGTTGTTCCATCAGTGGCTAAGCCCACTCCAGCTAATTTGCTTGCTTTCCATACAACCTGGGTGAAGTGTCCTACAAATGAAATCAAATCAGATACATTCAAGCAAAATATCTAATAAATAATAAACAGTCAAAGATGTACTGAATCTAATTTGTATTTATTTTAATTTGTCCATATTTCTTACATACAATAATTAATAAATTCAGTCATTTCCAGAGTCAGTTTTAACTGTCTTGGGTTGATATCAAGGCTTACTGAAATCATAGTCTTTAATTTTGCTGTACCAGTTGTCCACAGGCTCCTCTCCTAATGAGTGAAGGAAGTCAATTTTTCAAATAAAGCACATTTAAGATGAAATGGATAAATGCTACCACCAAAAGATCCACATGTCCAGATCAGTTATTCCCATTTTTTTTTGCAAAACAGCCTGTTCTGTCTGTGAATGCTCTAAATACAATTCACTCTAGCTTATTATTATTAACTTTTATTTATTTAGTTGCCTTACCTAAAAAACAACAACAATTCAGCAATTTTAATTCAGGCATATATTAATTTTATGCACATATTCAGTTAGCATTGTCAGTCTAAAATGTTAGGATTAGCTATTTTATGTTTCCACCCTTCCCCATGGATGCCCAATATGTCTAGTCTCTTGACTTGCCTACAAGTGTCTTTGAAGCAGTGCTCTGGAAAGAATAGATATTCTCTCCATTTTCGGTATTACTGTGCTGCAAGATTTTAGTGGACAGTAAATGGTCAGCCCAAGCTTGCGCAGAACTACATAAGTCTTGACTTATGGTCAAAGCAGGGGTTCCATGTTTCTTTCTGTACTCATTATGTTTGGCGAGGAACTTTGTCTTAAAGCTTTCATCTGTGATGGCTCAGAAAAATGCAATTGATACTTGAAAGAAAATATCGATGAATAAAACAAAATATAAATCATCTTACTAATCTGCCATTGCTGTGAATGATGCTGTGAATGATGTGATGCTGCAAAAAAAGTATATATTTTTATTTGTTTTTCTGTTTGTAAATACATTCAATCATATGCAATATACAGTGGTGTGAAAAAGTGTTTGCCCCCTTCCTCATTTCCTGTTCCTTTGCATGTTTGTCACACTTAAGTGTTTCGGAACATCA
>JAFFST010040972.1:11806-30132 GCA_022414735.1 Noturus placidus
TGCTGCTAAGGGTGGCCCAACCAGTTATTAGGTTTAGGGGGGCAATCACTTTTTCACACAGGGCCATGATGGTTTGGATTTTTTTTCACCTTTAATAATAAACACCTTCATTTACAAATTGCATTTTGTGTTTACTTGTGTTGTCCTTGACTATTGTTTAAATTGGTTTGATGTTCCGAAACACTTAAGTGTGACAAACATGCAAAGGAACAGGAAATGAGGAAGGGGCAAACACTTTTTCACACCACTGTATAGGAAATATTATTAAAATTATTTTTCTTTATATAGCAGGATCTTACTGTGTCTTTTCTCCTTGCCTCCTGGATGTCTCAGTCTGTTCCTTTTTCTCAAATTGATGAAGTCGAGTACACAACATTCATATTATATATAGTTCCAGGTAAAAGGGCATCAAAGGGTATCTCTTCTTATGAACAAACAAGCAAAGAAACAGAAAAACTTCCTCGTAAAGGAAGCATACCTTCTGTGATAGGTGTATTTCTGTGGAAATTGTGAATATGAACCCACCAGGAAATGTAGAAAGATAAAGATCTTTTTTTTTTTTGTAAACTGCATACAAATGCATAACATTCCATAATATGTAACAGTTATTAACATTTTATTAAGTTTTAAAATAATCATACTTAAAGGATGCGCATACTCAAATTCATTTTAAAACAATTAACATTATTAACACTACTTGACACTACAGTGTACAGCTGTATAAAAGAAATTATTTACATTCGCACTATCCGGTGTCACCCAGATGAGAATGGGTTCCCTTTTGAGACTTGTTCATTTCAAGATTTCTTCTTCATGTTTCCCCAGGGAGTTTTTCCTTGCCATCGGCGCCTCTGGCTTGCTCGATGGGGATAAAATAAAAATTTTATATCCAGATTTTTGTAAAGCTGCTTTGTAATAATGCCCATTGTTAAAACTGCTAAATGAACAAAAATATTTAGATAAATACCAATATGTAATTTAAGTTTTTTTTTTGTTTATTTAGTTTTTTGTTTGTTTTTTAAAAAGATTATCATCTACAAGCTGCACATCCACCATCCACAGCTGACAGCACTGCACCCACTCAGCTATTCCTGCAGGCAGTCATGCAGCAAACTACTCAAGTACCAACTGGTCCACAAGTTTACCAACATCAAACACCTCAATGTGCAGCCACCTCTGGCAGGTATCAATAAGCTGTTGTGTGAGAACAAATGGGAACAAAAAACCTGAATGAGGGTCAAGGCTCAGAATCTCACCTGCTGGTTTTCCAGAGAATGGCTGACCTGCTGCAGAATTCAACTTTTCGGGATTTTTTATGGGATGCTGGGCCACCCCGAAAGAAGCAGAAGTAGATGGACAATAACATATATATATATATATAATTGTTTCACTCTACCCAGGTTTTACAGTTTCTCCTTTGAATGTCCATGGAATAAAATAAAATATCAGAGTCCATGACTGGCCATGTAATATGAAGCAATGTGTTACCATGAAATAAAAAATAATCCTATATGGCCATAAGCATTGTTTCGACTCAGGACAGCTGTCATCTGCTGCCATTGTCAAGCAACTGTTTGATGCCGTACACAAAAGCGCTTCACCTTCACACATTTGCTGAGAGTGGGATAACGGTTGACAGGCAGGAATTTAGCCAATAGTTGCTGCAAGACTTTTATAATCCACCAATTGGTGTGTGAGAAGGTTAGAAATACATAATCATATTCATTTGCTTTTTGACATAACTGTAACAGGTTACAGTGGGGGTGGGGGTGGTGGAAGAAAACTAGAGAACACGGAGCAAATCCACATGGACACTGGAAGAATGAAATGAAACTCTACACAGAAAGGAACCTATGCTCAGAATTCGGGACCATGATGCTGTGAGGCAGCAATGTTACATGCTGATTTTGTTTTGTGTTGCAATAATTCTGTTTCTGCTGGCCACCGTATGTTATAGACTGCAGGCACTAGTAGCTGGTCCAGCCCTCTAAAAATACGTTTTAGGCATGACATGAATCTTAATCTACTCTATAAAATAAGTTTACTTTGACTTTTTAAAATTTCTTCTCCTGTTTGTGATCCATCTAGTGCTTTCCCCCATATGTTCACCTCCCATTACATTACAACCTTAACTTACTGTGTCTTTTTTTCTACATACTGTTAGTTTTCTCTAGATATACTTGCTATTATTTTTGTTATACTATTGAATCATATTGTGGTTCTTACTTGAAACAGTAATACACAAGAATACATAATAAACAAGCAGTGTGCTTCATTTTATTAATCTGATTACAATTTACAAAAAAAATTTATTTGTCAAATAACACATTAGTTATGCCACAATTACAAATTATTATTATATGATGCTCTGAAAGATCAAAACTTATTTTATTGTACGATATGTCAAATGCTTCTCTGAAATATAATGTGCTTTAGTAGAACTCCATATCTCTTAGATGTTTCACCAGCTGATGTATTACTTCCCTTAAGAATAAAGAGAAATTATCATTAGAAATATTACAGCTTTCTTCAAGGTTACACACTAAATAAAAAACAAATATTCACAAATAGAGTATATCAACTTATAGACAATCAGTGTATTTACAACATAATCTGGTTTCTAATAAGAAAAAAAACACGAAAGACTGGACTATATGGGTTTTCATGGCTACCTGCAGGCAAAACATTGTCCTTAAAGAATCCTGGATTGGATATGTTTCCAGCAGGTTTGTACTGACCAACCACAAAGACAGTGTTTCCATCAGTGGCTAAGCCCACTCCGACCTCTTTGGTTGATTTCCAAACAACCTGGGTGAAGTGTCCTACAAATGACAGCAAATCAGATACATTTGATGTTTTTATAAATTATGAACAGCTACAGATGGACTATTTGCAAATACATTGCATTGATTTTAATTTTCTTCTTATTTTCTTTGTACAACAATGAATACATTCTTCAGTTATTTTCACAATCAGTTTTACCTGTGTTGGACTGAAATCCAGGTTCACTGAAATCATAGTCTTTAATCTCACTGTACCAGCTGTCCACGGGCTCCTCTCCTAATGTAAGTAGGTAGGAAAATAAGTAAGTAATTGAGTAAGAATAATCTATTTAAAGCAACATCATACAATTAATGGACAGAAATTATACAGAGAAAATTCAGAGAAAAAAAATTCAGAGTTTTACTCAAAACAAAACTGATGGGTGTTTAAAATAAAATCTACATAATTTATGCTAAGTATTACTGAAAAGTTTGTTGTCAATAGTTTCATTCATCAGTAACACCATTATCACATCAGTGTCATGGAGAACAATGAGTTTCCAGAAAATGACATCGATTTATTGAAATTGTACTCAAAACGTACAGTCTGCATTTCTGAAACATCAGAATGGTGATCTGGTAGCTTTCATTTTGCTAAACAGAAAATTGTTCTTTTTCAGATTAATAGAAATATAGATGTAAGAGCCAGTAAAAAAATTTTCAAGTATTTTGTTATTATGTTATTATTAAATATTCATTCATTCCTCTTCAGTAGCCAAATTATCTTGGTCAGGGTCTTGGCATAGTCTGGCATGTTTTATGGAGGTGGGAGAAAACCTCAGAAACTGGAGTGTCCAGAAATCTATTTATTCACTCTTCAGTCGCTAACTACCATAAAAGCACAACATTGTTAGCGAAAATGGACTAGCTCCTAGCGGCATGTTCTCTATAAAGTTATTTTTTGGCGTCAGAAACCTTGTGGTCAGAAGCAACAACACACCCTGTTGTAAACAGCCCAGGCACATCTGTTTCTGCCTGTAAATGCTGTAATTACTATTTACTGCAGCTCAAGAAAGCCTTTTTTACAATGTTTGTCTAATAATTTAGTTGACTGGTCTGAAACAATTCAGTATTATAATAAACTGTAAGTCTTTAATTGTTTCATAGATGTCATTCAAGAAAATGCACAAATTCAGTTTGTCAATGTAAAATATCAGGATTAGTCATAAGCTAGCACAGAGTTGTCTAATGTAATACATACTATTAAATGGTGTTTTGACTTGCCTGTAAGTTTCTTTGGAGCAGAACTCTTGAAATAATAGAGATTCTCTCCATTGTCAGTATCACCGTGCTGCAAGGCTTTAGTGGACAGTAAATGGTCAGCCCAAGCCTGTGCTGAGCTACATAAGTCTTGACTTATGGTCAAAGCAGGGACTCCATGGTTCTTTCTGTACTCATTATGTTTGGCGAGGAACTTTGCCTTAAGGTTTGCATCTGTGGATGAAATATAATGAGTAAGTATGGCCTAGAACAAATACCAATAACTGTTGCTTACAGGGAATACAGATGAATATAAAAACCAATATAGCAATAACTGACTAACCTGCCATTGCTGCTAAGAATGTGATGCTGCAAAAAGTATAAACAGACATACATATATGTTTTGATTCTCTATTCATTAATACCTGCAAACATATCTTCTATATAAAGAAATATTATTGAAATGTGCATTATTTACACTGCAGCATCCTACCGTCACTTTTCTCCTTGCCTCTCGGAGGTTGCAGTTATCTTCTCAGCCTTCTCAGCGGCAGTGAACACAACATTGCTATTTATAGATTTCTCATCCTAAGCTTCTGAAGGTGGAGACTCGACTGCTCCATCCCAGTAGTTTTGGCTAAAGATTAATCCCATTCCAGGGGATTAAAATGCTACCTTTCCTTGGAAAAGTACATACGTTGATCATTATAGGTGTTAAGCCTTTCATCAGATTCTGAGGAAGGTGTGTAAATTCAAAGTTCATCTGTGTTTATTTTATTGTCATTCTGAACTGATTGTTGTTATTAAAGATTTCCTGATAGCTCAGCCCTTATTACCTACGGTGTGATGTTCCATACTGGCTGCTGCTAAGAAGTAGCAATTATGATTAATAATTTATAAAGGTTTAAGCAGAAAATCCATGAACCTGGTTGCAGCCATTATCTGCAGCGTTATCAGTCTGAGTTTGTTAAATTATATGAAAATATTTAAATAATTTAGTTGTAGGAACACATCCGTATTCAATTCTCACAACATTAACATAAACATGAATTAAAATCAATATATAGTTTTTACTTTTACTTTATTATGTTTTAGGGAGCATGGCGGCTTAGTGGTTAGCACATTCACCACACACCACCAGAGTTGTGGGTTTGATTCCTGCTGCTCTTCTGTGTGTGTGTCTAGTTCTCCGCGTGCTGTGGGGTTTCTTCCAGGTACTCTGGTTTCCTCCCCCAGTCCAGAGACATGCATGATAGGCTGATTGGCATGTCCAAATTGTTTGCAATGTATGAGTGTTTGTTTGATTGTGATTGTGCCCTTTGATGGACTGGCACCCTGTCCAGGCTGTACCCCACCTTGTGTCCCATGTTCCCTGGGATGTTGGAAAGGATATGTGGTATAGAGGATGTATGGAAGGATGGATTTATTATATTTATTTTATTATTTTTGTATTTATTTTCTTACAGTTTTTTTTTCTATTGTGAAATAATTAAACAAATAAACAAGTGTTCCATCAAATCCATAAATCTTTGTATTTAAGATTTATCATTGTCCATTCTCAGATTGTAATGGCGCGCCATATACATACAAATCTAATCATAATTAAGTGCTGATGGCTACTACCAATCTAGACACATTCTTAAACAATAGCCATTGACAAAACAGGGATGAGACATAACAGAAGCATAACAGAAGCACGTGTCCATAGTCCATAAACAATGTCAGGATTGTGCCGGCACCCTGGGCAATATGTCCCAAGCTGAACCAGGAGAACATGTGGCATTCTTAGTGGAACAAAAAAGCAGATCAACGTCCTCGAAGTCTACGTTCCATAACAGGAATGCAGAGCAACGTCCTCAATGGAACAGAAAAACAGAGTGACATCCTCGGCGGAGCAGAAAAACGGAGCGACGTCCTCGGCGGAACAGGAAAGCGGAGCGGCATCCTCGGCGGAACAGGTAAACAGAGCAACATCCTCGGCGGAGCAGGAAAGCAGAAAAAAGTCCTCGGCGGAACAGAAAAACTGAGCGACGTCCTCGGCGGAACAGGAAAACTGAGCGACTTCCTCAGTGGAGCAGGAAAGCAGAGCGATGTTCTTGGAGGAATAGGAAAACAGAGCAATGTCCTCTGTGGAGCAAGAAAGCAGAGAGACGTCCTCGGCAGAGCAGGAAAGAAGAGCGACGTCCTCAGCAGAACAGAAAAATGTAGCGGCATCCTCGGCGGAGCAGGAAAGAGGAGCAGTGTCCTCGGCGGAACAGGAAAGTGGAGCGATGTCCTTGGCTGAACAAGAAAGCAGAGCAACATCCTCAGTGGAGCCTGCAGGCTGAAATTGGTAGGTTGTGTCAGCGTATTTGGGTGTGAGCATAACTTGGTTGATCATGTCAGCAGACTTGGACATGAGCAAATTTTTATTGTTCTTTTCAGCAAACTCAGCTGAAACTCGGCGTGAGCATAGGTCAGCAGACTTGGACATGAGCAGAGTTTGGTTTTCCGTGTCAACAGACACTTGGTTGGTTATGTCAGCAGACGTGGATGTGGGCAGAGCTTGGATGTCCATGTCAACAGAAACTTGGTTAGTCATGTCTGCAGACTCTGGTGTGATTAGAGTTTGATTGTTCATGTCAACAGACACCTGGTACAATAACTAGGCATTACAGTGGACCTCTGAAGCTGAGACCCCTTCATGGACTCCAGGCTGAAACTCTGAAGCGGAGGCCTCCTTGTGGGTCTCAGGTTGCAGCTTGGGTTCTGAGGGCACCATGATGACCTCTGGCTGGAGCTCTGGTGCTGAGACCTCCTCGTGGGTCCCAGGTTGGAGCTCGAAGGTCACCACGTTGTCCTCTGTCTAAAGGTTGGCAGGTGAGACCACCTCATGGGTCTCAGGTTTGAGCTTGGTTCTGAGGTTGGCATGTTGACCTCTGGCTGTAGTTCCGCAGGGGCTTTCTTGTGTAGCATTTTGTGCTTATGTCAGCTGATCTTCAAGCATCCCTTTGAGCAGAAAAATGCTTCCTGGAGACCTAGCTTCTTGCATATAGGACACCACATCGGAGCCTCTTTCCAGCTCTCAGCCATACAGGTCGGTGCCACCTACACCACGCTGGCCAGAACCTAAAGCAGAGCTGCAGATGCTACAAGGTCCACCCACTCATAATAGTGGAAAGTAGAGATGGAAAGTTATGTAAGCCATGTTCATCCCATGGAATCCCCTCTAGAAAGGTCTAAATCCAGACCTTTTACTTGCCCTGGCTGAGCGAACTCTTGCAGAAAAAGTTCCATGAATTCAGTGACGTTATTGAGAGCACTGGACACTGTATGGACCAGCTGCTCCACCCAGTCATGTGCTGGGCCATAAAACCGGGACACTAAGAACCCCAGCCACCGTTTCTTGACAGGCTTGGGATGGGCCAGGCTAGCGAAGTACACCTGGCTGTGAACCCCGAACAACTATCGGGAGTTCGGTGGCAGTTCACTTGGGAAACTGGACTGATTTGTATCCTGGCCAGTGATATATATAAAATATACATAAAATAAACACAAGGGTCACAGACAGACTGACCAAGCATGAACATCATATGAGGTTCAGAGCCCAAAGAAGAGAAAGTGACATCATCCATCTGTGTAAATGCATCAACACACTCACACTACAGTCAAGGACAAATTAACATAAACATGGAACACACACATACAGAAGGAAAACTGAACATTAAGAATAATAATAAGAGTATTAAACTGTTATAAGGATAATATATGGATATCATGAAGTATGAAATCAGTATAACCATATTTAAAACAGAAATGTAGAGCAATTAAATAAATAAACCAGAAATACAGAAAGAACTGGGTCAAAGTGCACTCACGTGATTAAGGCTTCAGATTGTTTTGGTTTAAGGATATTTCTAGCCAGCTGTATCTGAAAACTATGGTATCGCGATAAGGTGCTTTTTGAAAACTATGGGATATTCCTGAAAAGGGGAGGTATAAAAAGAGCTCTCGTATCTGGGCTGATTGGAATCATGACTGAGAGCTCTCAGTCGTGTGGATTTCGGAGGGTGGAACGGAATGAATAAACTGGACTCTTGCTTTTTTCCTCACCTACTGGCCTGATGTCTTATTTGTTCTTCTGTCTGCAATTGAATATGTGAGTATTTCTTTCTAGATTAATTTCTAAGTGTCTTTGGGTAATTTTGGGTAATAGGCTTAATTTTGACACCACACCAGTAATCCGTATATTTACTGCCATGATGCTCTCCTCATCCTCCTGCTGCATCCAAGTAGAGGCTGAGTATTCTGACACCACACGAGACGTAAGGGAGATAGGACAGATGCAAATGCAGTTTAACAGTTTTATTAATGAAAGACACAGGCAGGTAAATCCAAATCATGATCTAAAAATGTAATCCAGAAACATGCTCTCCAATGCTCTGCTTAAAGGGGAAACCGTGACAGTATCTTTTAATGTGACAATGTAAGTGACTGTCCAAATTGTGCTCAATTAGCCATTTTCCCTCCCTGGTGTCATGTGACTTGTTAGTTTTACAAGGTCTCAGGTGTGAATGGGGAGCAGGTGTATTAAGTTTGGTGTCATTGCTCTCACACCCCTTCATACTGGTCACTGGAAGTTCAACATGGCACCTCATTGCAAAGAACTCTCTGAGGATCTGAAAAAAATATGCCCTAGGCTATATGAAGATTGCCAAGACCCTGACACTGAGCTGCAGCATGGTGACCAAGATCATACAGTGGTTTACCAGGACAGGTTCTACTCAGATCAGGCCTCGCCATGGTCGACCAAAGAAGTTGAGTGCACGTGCTCAGCGTCATATCCAGATTTTGTCTTTGGGAAATAGACATATGAGTGGTGCCAGCATTTCTGCAGAGGTTGAAGGGGGGTGGGGGGTCAGCCTGTTAGTGCTCAGACCACACGCTGCACACTGCAAATTGGTCTGAATTGCTGTCGTCCCAGAAGGAAGTCTCTTCTAAAAATGATGCACAAGAAACAAACCAAACAGTTTTCTGAAGACAAGCAGACTAAGGATATGGATTACTGGAACCATGTCTTGTGGTCTGATGAGACCAAGATAAACTTATTTTCTTCTGATGGTGTCAAGCATGTGTGCCGGCAACCAGGTGAGGAGTACAAAGACAAGTGTATCTTGCCTACACTCAAGCATGTGGGAGTGTCATGGTCTGGGGCTGCATGAGTGCTGCTGGCACTGGAGAGCTACAGTTCATTGAGGGAACCATGAATGCCAACATGTACAGTGACATACAGAAGCAGAGACTGAGCCACAGGGCAGAATTCCAGCATGATAACGACCCCAAACACACCTCCAAGACTACTACCTTGTTAAAGAATCTGAGGGTGAAGGAGATGGACTAGACAAGCATGTCTCTAAACCTAAGGTGGAGGAGCACAAGGGCTCTAACCAGCTCTGTGATGTCATCATAGAGGAATGGAAGAGGGTCCAGTGGCAACCTGTGAAGATCTGGTGAACTCCATGCCCAAGAGGGTTAAGGCAGTGCTGGAAAATAATGGTGGCCACACAAAATATTGATACTTTGGGCCCAATTTTGACATTTTCACTTAGGGGTGTACTCACATTTGTTACCAGCGGTTTAGACATTAATGGCTGTGTGTTGAGTTATTTTGAGGGGACAGCAAATTTACACTGTTACACAAGCTGTACACTCACTACTTTGCATTGTAGCAAAGTGTCATTACTTCAGTGTTCAAATCAAGTATTAACAAAAATGTGAGGGTGTACTCACTTTTGTGAGATACTGTATATTGCACTGTATACCTTCGCAGGTTTATCTAGATCGACAGGAGAGATTCCGTAGGGGAAATTTAGGTCAACATATCAGCACGAAGGAATATAAACGAACAGAACAGATGCCGTATTGTAGAAGTATTTACACATTATTTACACTATACAATCAGTAATAATTATTTACAACCAGATAATGTCTCAGATATAATCAGGCAAAAATCTGTCAGTTTGGTGCAGTGGTGTTGTGGAGCCTGATGACTGATGGCACAAATGAGCCTCCAAAGCGCTTTGAGGCTGGGGGATGGATGAGTCTGTGTCTGAAGGAGCTCCTGAGCTAACTTAGCTCAGCGTACAGAGGATGAGAGCGGTTGTTCATGGTGATTTTCAGCTTCCTTCTCATACTCCTCTCAGTCACCACCTACACACCGTCCAGTTCAGTCCGTCTAGTTAAGATACAGCTTTGTGTGGTGATGACATCATCATCACTCCCTGTACATCTAGCATACAATGCTAAAAATCTTGACATTGATTTAAATGATATGTTTCTACAATCAGAAAAAATCATACATCAGAAGAATATGATCTTGCCTAACTACAGAAATGAATCAAATTCTCATTCTAATGCCACTAATTTCTAAACTTGCCCATGAATTTTCTAACTACTGCATACTTCCTTTACATCCAGAATGTTTCTTGTTTGCAAGAAGTTCCAACTTCTCAAACTTCCCTTGTAACACTTTGTTGAGGTCATTCAGCCACCAAAAGGGCATATTATCTAAGTAGGTTGTGAAGGCCTAAGTTACTCAAAGACACTTAAAATTGAACATAGAAGCAAATACTCACATCAGCAAACCCATTTGCAGATAGAAAAATAAGACACCAGCCGTGAGTGAGGAAAATTAAGGGTCCAGGTTTATTCGTTCCGTTCCGACACACGGGATCCACACCACAGAGAATTCTCAGAAGTGATCCCAAAAAACCCAGAGCTGAAGCTCTTCTATTTATACTGTTTCTCTACACCCATACCACCAATATATGTCAGAAAGAATATGATACCACTACCAATACGTTTTAAAAAGAGCTTATCAAGATTACCATTATGTTTCAAAAAAAGCTTATCACAGATACCAGTATGTTTTGAAAATAGCTTTTCTCGAACACCATTAGATTCAGAAAGTGGTATGTGACAAAACAATTGAGAGACCTTGGTTTCACGGTCATCTCATGGGTGCAACTTTACCCAGCTACTCTTATAAATGGCCACGCTTAGTTCTCTCTTAAAATTAGGCCGTCTGTATTACTCCTGACTTTTTTTCCTCTTGAGACAAGACTCTTCCACACCTTCAAGTATATTATGAGTAAGTTTATTTGACATTTTTTCTGTATTTCTGGTTTTATATTTTCCTTTTATTTTGCTCTATATTTCTGCTCTATATTTATATATGGTAGCAAGTGGTTTTACTGTACTCCCTACTCCATAATATCATTATATTATCCTTCAAATATCCTACATAGCCTAATAATATTTATATTACCCATATAATATCTTAATACTCCTTTTTAAATTGTTCTTATAAGGTTATAATGTTGTGTGTGCGTTGGAGCCTTAGGGTGTGTGTGTTATGTTATGTTTTGTCTGCATGCCCGTCCTTGACTGTGTACGAATGTGTGTTTATGTGTGTGCATTTCATTAACTGCTCTCTTTCTCTTATGACTAATAAACTAAGGCACTATCTGATTCATTTCTCCAAAACACATCTATCACAGATTTATCCCACTGTCACTGACAGATGTGATTAAATGTCATGCCTCTCCCTGCAACCTAACTCATATGTTCTTGTCCTGATAGTATTTCTAAAATACTGTCTGTTACTGTTAAACCCTCTCCTCATATTGCCATATTTGGGTATCCGGAGGATTATAACAGATACAACTCGAACCAATTAGATCTCTTGGCATTCACTTCCTTGTTAGCAAGACGGCGCCTTCTTTTACATTGAAATCCACAAAGCCTCCCTCCAGCACTCAGTGGCTCAGGGATGTCATGTCTTTTCTAAAATTGGAAAAGATTAGGTACTCTCTGGGTGCCAACTCTGATGTTTTACATGAAGTGGCAGCCTTTCTTAACCTTCTTCAAATCTCTGCCTTCTGATTGTGGGACCCCCCCTTATTTTAGCTATTTAGATTTCATTTATGTTATTTATTTATTAAAATTTTTACTTGTTTGTGTGTGTGTGTGTGTGTGTGTGTGTGTGTGTATGTTTCTGAGTATGTATCTATGAATGTATGTTCTAATCTGTAAAAAAAAACAAAAAACAAAAAAAAAAAACAAGTGTGGCTCCCAATTTGTTAATTCACTGAGATATACGGAATAAGGTCTGTAACTTTCTTTTTTCTTATTAATGTGGGTCTCAATTTACTGAAGTTAGTTTTTGTTTGTTTTCCAATGTGTCATGTCTTTGAATAAAATTATATATTTTTTTAAAACTAATAAACCATATTGTGTTAAAGTGTGAATTCCATTCATCAATACCCACCTGTTATCATTTACTGCTGTTTAATCCTGTTTGTTATATATACTTTTCATACACAACACTTGGCTCCAAACTAAGCTGCTGGATGCCAACTAACTGAGGTCTGCCATGTTAAGGGCCTTGCCCAAGGGCCTAACAGTGGTAACTTGGCAGTGATAGCTTGAACTTCTGACCTTTTGATCAGTAACCCAGAGCCTGTAACCACTGAGCCATCACTGCCTCACTGAGCCACTACTGCCCCATTGAGCCACCACTGCCTAACTGAGCCACCACTGCCCCATTTAGTCACCACTGCCTCCACTGTCCCACAGAGCCACCACTGCCCCATTGAGCAACCACTGCCCCACAGAGCCACCACTGCCCCATTGAGCAATCACTGCCCCACTAAGCCACCACTGTCTCACTAACCCACCACTGCCCCATTGAGCAACCACAGCCTCCACTGCCCCACTGAGCCACCACTGCCTCACTGAGCCGCCACTGCCTCCACTGCCCCACTGAGCCACCACTGCCCCACTGAGCCACCGCTGCCCCACTGAGCCACCGCTGCTCCACAGAACCACCACTGCCAACCATTACTTAAAAAAGTAGTAAGAAAAATGTTTGTCTGTCAGTAAAGAAGGTAACATTATTTCGTAGACCATGTTTCAGACCAAAAGATATGAATGCTGGCTGTCAGGTTTTACCTGCAAAATCAGAAGCAAACAGTCAAAGTCTCATGAACAACTTTAGCAGATTCTCATGGTTAGAAAAACATACCAGCCAATGGTTGTACCACCAGGCACAACATGTACCTAACGCTATTGAAGAATGTTTAAAAAGCAAAGGGTTGTCTTGCCTGATGTGTTGTTCTATATAACATTTTTCAGTGCATGCATCATTGAAAGACAAGATTTAGTTTATTTAATCAGAAAAGACACAAACACACATTCCTCTAATACTTTAATACAAATATGTAACAAACATCCTATCACACAGAAGATCCTGTGGGCTCTTGAGAAACCTCTCTCTACTGTATAAGATGCTGCTACAACCACATCAACAACACATGAAATTCGACCTGGTTTCATGTGTTCCAATCTACTGTTGGCTTCTTTTATTTTATTTATATGTAGGTAATGTATTAAAAAAATAAACAAACAGAAAATAGTGAAGGACATCCTGAAAGCAGGGTTATGAAAGAATAGAAGTGGTGTTGTTAAGAATTTAAGCCTTCATCGGGAGAAAGTGTTACATAGCCACCATTTCCAACAAGGAAATCCTAGCACGGAGAAATAAAACAGAGAATTTTACACACATGTGATTCTGCCCTGCGATGGACTGGCACCCTGTCCAGGGTGTACCCCGCCTTGTGCCCGATGCTCCCTGGGATAGGCTCCAGGTTCCCCCGTGACCCTGAAAAGGAGTAAGCGGTTGAAGATGGATGGATGGATGGAATTTTACACACACACAAAATGTCTTTGGACAGGATTGTAAACAATTCCTAGTCTTAACACTATTATTATTTATATGAAAGAAAATCAAACAAATAAAGCATCTTTTTTGGCCAAATTGAGACAGAAAATGTTAAAATATACAATGCACAGAGAAGAAATATTAAACTGTGCCACATGACACATACCGTGCACTTATATTATTGAATGACCAGTTTTTTGAAAATGAATTGGAAAATACTTCACAAAATCATAAATTAAAGCAACCACAAATGTATCTTTCCCCTCCTGTGCCCTTTCCCTTTCAGTCAATTGACAAACTTTATGTTTGGTCTGACCACTGATTTAGCTGAAATAAAAGAAAAAAAATTTAGTTTTCTGGTACGTATCACCATAAAAAGATACATAGATGAATTCTAGATGATGGCAGATCCGTATAACTAGCATGACTCATAATACTGTATAGCACATGATGAAAAATAAATATGTTTGTTTGACTTAGCTCAATGCGACTGTTACTACAGAACCCCATTTCTGAAGCCATCAATATGCCTAATTTACCACCTGCATGGACTGCAGAGCTGACTGTTTCTCTATCTGCCTTTTATAGTCCATTTGTCTAATTAGCATGCAGTGTGTGTATACAGGAACAGTGCAGATAATTACAGCTTTTAGCTGATGTGTCATTTGGCACAGGTTGTTCTGAAAGACAGACAAAAGGATTTTCAGTCGTGTGAGCATCTGTCAGAATGCCATGCATGCATATTGTAGGCTCCAAGGAAGCCAAAACATGAAACATTGCAAAAACTTCATGGTACGACAATATTACAGTTATTGTTCTTGGGCACATCAGGAAAGAAAAACTGTAAAGCAAACATACCATTGGTATAATAATAAAATGAAAACATTCTACATATCAAAAATGACTATTATGTATGCTAACCTGTAATAAACAAAAGCAAATCAATATTTTTTGAGACCGCCCTTTGTCTTCAAAACTGCAGAACTTCAATCAGGAACAATTTCTTGATATTTATAAAGTAAACCTGCCACAGTTCTCATGCATATCTGCTTCTGTTTCTGTAGTATGTAGGAGTAATTTACACTGATCATGCTGACCACTACTTTTAGATGCCTAGTTTTGGTTAAAAAATGTTTGAGATCCAAATTCTTTCCAAAAAGATCAAGGCAAATTCATGAGGTTAGATTCTCAGAGTGGTGTTGGTAGTAAAAATTCGCATTTGGGCAGCTTCAAATGAACACAGTGTGAGTGATTTTCTGGCATGTTTTCTTTTCTTCTAATCTGGATGTTTGCATCATACATGGTGATAGCATAACCGGTTTGATCGTCAGGTGATATTGTGGTCCTGGGTTAAGATTAATTTTGCTTCTGAAGAACTGAAGACTTAAAAGACTTCCAAATAATCTAGCATGTGTTGGTTGTTCTGATTGAAGTGCTTAAAAAGCTGGTGTGGGTTTGAATGAAAATTGAAATGTATTGCTTTGGTGAGACTGGCAATGATAAATAATTGGTTACACTTTACAATATGGTTCCTTAATTAATTCTTAAATATTTACTAACTGAGCAGCATTACAATAGTTCTTTACTAATTACTAATCCAGAAACTACTATGTACTACTAACTATGTTAAATAAAATGTAATGTTTTTTTAACTAAACTAACACTATTGTGATAAAACATTATTTTATGGCGATTTAATTAATGCTTAAGTACTTACTAAAAAAAAGTATATCAATTCTCTATTAATTATTAACACTGATACATATTTGTGATGTCATTATATATGCTGTGATAAAACTGTTAATGAGGATGAATGAATGATCACAGAATATTGATATATTTTTACACAACTAGATTAGTTGTTTTGAGCTTCTCTTGCCCTCCTCTCTCTCTCTCTCTCTCTCTCTCTCTGTCTGTCTCTCACCTTTGCCCCTGCTGTAATCTCATCTGCATATATTTACATATTTGCATATATTTACACATTTGCATATAGTTTCTTAATAAATGTGGTGCCATGCCTCCTCATTGTAAAACAGAGTTAAAATCTGTTCTAACAGCAGTCTAAACTACATTAGATTAAGATAAAGGTAAAGGTGCAGTTTTTGTTTTTTTTTTGCGAGTGTTTGTGAACTATAGGAAGGATAGTGAAATAATTGTTTGGTGCATCTTATGAGCTACATATTATATTGTTCATAGACTTTGTCACAGAGCATGACACATGACTGTTATCACAACAAAAAAACTATTTTAAACTGACAGTTACACACAAAACCCCATACCAGACCAACCACTAGATGTTTTTCAGTTTGAGTGGCAGTTCTTTTTTTAAGTGATATGGTTTTAAACAGTATGGTGATTACTACAATTATATCTTATGGTATGGGGAGCATTAGTGCTTACGGAATGGCAGCTTGTACATCTGGAAAGGCACCATCAATGCTGAAAGGTATATACAGGTTATAGAGAAAACATATTCCTCCATCACATCTTTACTTCTGAAAGACTCTGCCTCTCTAAGATCCTCTTTTTTTGTATCCAATCATGTTGCTGACCTGTTGCCAATTAACCTAGTTAGTTAGAAAATGTTCCTCCAGCTGTTTCTTTTTAGTAACACTTACTTTTCCAACCTTTTGTTGCCCTCATCCCAACGTTTTTGAGATGTGTTGCGGCCATGAAATTCAAAACTGCCTTATTTTTTCCTTAAAATGGTAAATTTCCTCAATTTAAACAATTTCCAGTGTTCTATTGTGAATAACGTATGGCGTTATGAGATTTGCAAATAAATGCATTCTGTTTTTGTTTACATTTTACACAGTGTTTCAACTTTTTTGGAATTAGTGTTGTATTTTTTTTTAATTCAAGGAGGCATTTTTGGGGTATGATGCCATATAGAAACATGGTACAACAATGGAAATTGGCCTCTTGCACATTGATTTATATTTATTTATTTATTTATTTATATCACTGCTGAAGTGGACATACATATTGGATTTGGAGCATTTCACTTTGATCTTCTTGAAACCTGAGTTGTAGAAGGTTCTTTTTTCTGAGTTTTTTTTTTTTTTTTTTTTTTTAAGACTGCACTACTTTAAAAACTGGTTTGTGCTTATCTTTCAAAGGATCCAATAACTTGCTGAAGGTGTGTTAAGTATTGTTTGTGTGCAGAAGTAAATTGATAAATACAGTGAGGGAAAAAAGTATTTGATCCCCTTCTCCTCCAAACACGGCGAGTTGAGTTGATGCCAAAGAGCTCCATTTTGGTCTCATCTGACCACCAGAGGACAACTGGGTGAAAGTGTTGTGGTCAGATGAGACCAAAATGGTATCAGCTCTTTGGCATCAACTCAAGGAGGAGGAGGAGGAGGAGGAGGAGGAGGAATGCTGCCTATGACCCCAAGTACACCATCCCCACCGTCAAACATGGATGTTGAAACATTACGCTTTGGGGGTGTTTTTCAGCTAAGGGGACAGAACAACTTCACCGCATCAAAGGGACGATGGACGTGGCCATGTACCGTCCAATCTTGGGTGAGAACCTCCTTCCCTCAGCCAAGGCATTGAAAATGAAAAGTAATTACCCTCATTAAAATGCAAATCAATTCATAACATTTTTGACATGCGTTTTTCTGGATTCTCACTGTTCAAATTAACCTACCATTAAATTTATAGACTGATCATTTCTTTGTTAGTGTGTATATATATATATATATATATATATATATACACACTTTTTTTTGCATTTTAATTTAAAAAATGTTTGTGTTAATGCAAACAGCATGAATTTTGCAAAATGTGTGTATTTGTATGGGAGTTTTAATATTTCAACCTCATTTGTTTACTCAAATCTATTTTAATCTAGATACACAAAAGAGTTACACCTTAAGGACAAAAATGTCCCTATTGAAACCCATTCAAACTGCAATATTTAATCCATGTGAAGTTTAAGTATAAAATCATGCATTCTGTGTTAATAGGCTTTTATTTTGTTGACAAGGTTCTCTCAGGTTTAGCCTCATGTGGAAAATACATACTTTTCTTTTTTCTGATTCTGGAAAAAAAAAATCGACATCAGTGAAAGTGGAAAACATATATTAATATGTAATATTTTTATGACAGTTTGGACTTGGATGTTTTTGTCCTCTGTGGACCTATGTGTAACTTTTTGTAATTGACGCACAAGGGTTAAGGCAGCACACAACTCAGCTGTTATCATAGCTGTCCTAAACTTTCAGGAAACGAATTATTTTCCTCTAGGTGGCAGCATTTGCTCTCCTGCACACTTAACTTACTCACGTTATTGCTTCCATATTAGTCAAAAGCCAAAAAAAAATAAAAAAAAATATTTGGGGGAAAATAAGACAAATATGGTAAACTGACTATGAAATCTGAATAACAACAACAAAAAAACGAACAAAAACAAAACACTGGACATTTGGCTTAATTTTGTGCACATGCCTGATTTTTCTTGCTGCACTGATAACTGAAATTACCCCCTTATCTCTCTCTCTCTCTCTCTCTCTCTCTCTCTCTCTCTCTCTCTCTCT
>JAFFST010040973.1:0-10230 GCA_022414735.1 Noturus placidus
GGGATCACGCGGGCCGGGATTCGAACCACCAACCCTAGGATTCGTGGATTAGTGGACAACCCGCTCTACCGACTGAGCCACAGCCGCCCCGTATCCAATGACGTAGTTGAAGGATTTATGTTTCTGTCTTTTCGAAGCGATCTGAATACATTTTGATGATTAAATTTGTCAATCCAATCCTGTTTGACTCTCACTTAAATTAAATCTGACTCCAATTATTAAAACCTCAATGTTGTATTTGTTTCCTAGTTATTTGTAGATCACAGATCTGTAAAAACCTTTGATCTTTTACATTTGATTTATTCTAGTTTACTCTAAACTTTAAATTGTGCTCGTTCATTCACATTCCATGTCACTCAGAGTCTCGTGCAGGTCATGTACACAGATTTCATGGTCACAAACTCACCAGTCTTGGTCATTATCTAGAGGTAATTGACTAATACTATTTAGATGGCCGCCCATGCTTGCCCTTTTCTAAAAGTATTTTGTGTCATCCCCTTAGATAGTAACACTTAATTATAGTAACATTATTTCTAGTCAGAGGTCTTGAGCACACAATTTACAGAGATAGACCAATAATATCTAAGTTAAAATTAGCTTTATATTATCATGCCATAGTTTCCAAGTAGAAAATATTACAGTAATCAGAGGTTTAAACTTCAACCTATTTAGACATGGTCAACATAAGAAAGTCAAACTTGCATACCAGGTATAGAAAAACTACACACAGCAATCATGCAGGAGATCTGTATACAGATTCCCTGAATCTTTGGCCAGCTCTCCCCTAAATACCCAGATGTTCTGTGGTCCACCAAATGGTGCTGATTGTGAATATAATTTGATGTCTGTGGAAGGATGTACCTTATTTACATACAGGAGGTAGGGTATGCCTTTAATGACAAGCAATATTTTTTTCTAGATCTTGATAGTGATTTGAACTGTTGCTGAGACCATATTTTCCAGACACACTGAGACATTTTGAATGATATCTTATTCACATTAAAACATGTTATGTAATGCATATAGAACTTGGTTGTGTGATCTCGACACAGAGAGAGAAGGGTGCGAGGAGAGAGGAGGAAGGAAACAATGTTTTAAGGATCTTCCAGTCTTCACTCAGCATGATGTGCTATCTCGGGTGAGGATGTTAATTCTGTGGGAGGGAGATTGAGTGTTAATTCCAATGAGAGCCCTTTTACTACAGAGAGCAGTTCTCTCCTAGTTCAGACATCTTGGAAACAGCCTTACACCCTCACATCCATTTTACCCGTTTAGTATTGTTATTAAAAGAGAAAAAATATATAGAACAAATAATTTTATTTTCCACCTGAAATTTGGTGGCCTTGACTTATTTTTTTATGAGGAACATGTACAAGAAAAAAAAACTGAACACACATCCTCCACCTACTAGGCACACGGTGGCTTAGTGGTGAGCATGTTTGTCTCACACACTGAAACATCTGAAACCATTTGCATCCCTATACTGTGCATGCATAAAAACATAAGAGGCTTTGGCCTGTGTCATTTCTGTCACGTATTTATTTAAAAATGCAATCTGCAGGCTGTACAAAGTGACATTAATCTTTAACAATGATATCAAACTGGAAATCTGCAATACAATTTTGAATATCTCTGTTGTCTTAGTCCATACTACAATGCAAAAATGCCCTAAATGCACACACACAGTTCTGTTTTATCTATTATTGCAGTGTGCTCCAATAATATTGTCACCCTTGGTAAATGTGAGCAAAGAAAAATTATCTTTATTGTTTAACCTTTGTATTTTTTGTTTAAAAAAACATTAGGTTTTTTTTTTTTAAAAAAAAGGTTTTTTTAACTTGATGTATGCAACAAAAAAGTTGGGACAAGGCAATTTAGGACTAATATCAATGTGACAATTGCAATAAGAATCATAGTATATAAGGAGCCTCCAAAAAAGGCCTAGTCCTTCAAGAGCAAAGATGGGTCAAAGCTTACCAATCTGCCAAAAGATGTGTCAGCGAATGAAACAAACACTTTGAGAAGAACATTCCCCAAAGACAAATTGGTAGGATTTTGGGCATTTCACCTTCTACAGTGCACAATATAATTAAAAGATTCAAGGAATCCAGTCAAGTATTGGTGCGTAAAGGGCAAGGCTGAAAACCACTTCTGAATGCATGTGACCCTCAAATGTCACCGTCTTAAAAACCATTATGAGTCTGTAATGGATATCCTGACATGGGCTCGGAAATACTTTAGCAAAGCTTTGTCAGTTTAATATGGAATTGAACAGGGAGCCAGTGAAGTTGATGGAGAATAGGAGTTATATGGGCAGAGTTAGGGGTTTGTGAAGAACCCCATTCACCACTGCATCTGTTGCACCCCTGATAAAAAGAAGAAGAATAATCATGAAATAAATGAAGACAGGAACATGTTCTCCATGCATCTGCTTGTATTAACTGTGATTAAACTATTTTTCTTATATACAGTAAGTACAAGTAGAAAAATTGTGCACAAAATGGTCAATGAATTGCAAACATATGCATCAATACATTCCTTTACAATTCATATACAGTTGCAATCAAAATTATTCAACCCCCATTGCAAATCAGGTTATTCTCAAAATGTACAGACTTTCAGCAGTATGCGATGAACAAATCAAACTAAAGCAACTGAAATAGCTCAACACATCAAATGCATCAAGTGGTTTCCCCAAATTCATCTGAGAATGCAACTTATAATGATTTATCCAGTTTCAAAATTATTCAACCCCTTCATGGCAAGGATCTTTAGTACTTAGTAGAGCACCCTTTTGCTGTTATGACCTGCTGCAAATGAGATGCATAGCAAGACACCAGCTTCCTGAGGAATTTTAGCCCATTCCTCAGAGAAATGGCGTCCAGTTCAGTAATATTCTTGGGTTTGCGTGCTGTAACCGCCTTCTTCAAATCCCACCAGAGAAGTCAGGTGTGATGGCCCTGTAGAATCTTCCAGGACTTTTCCTGCAACCAAACTTTGGTGGAATTTGAGGTATGATCGGGATCATTGTCCTGTTGGAAGGTCCAATGACACCCAAGCTTCACCTTCCTCACAGATGGCATGAAGTTTTCTCTTAGGATTTCTAGGTACTTCAATGAATCCATCTCGCCTTCCACACGCTGCAGGTTTCCAGTGCCAGCGGATGCAAAGCAGCCCCAGAGCATCACCAAGCCACCAGCATGCTTTACTGTGGACAGAGTGTTCTTAATTCATTCTTTTTCCTCCAAACATACTGCTGAACCATTGAGCCAAAAAATTCATCGCTCCACAGACCAGCATACCAAAACTTCTGTGTCTTATTTATATGATTTTGAGCAGACTTTTCTTGTGCTTTTGGGTCAGTAATGGTGAACATCTTGGATTCTGGCATGGAAACATTCTGCGTTTAGTACACACCTTACTGTGCTCACTGAAACCTCAGTGTCTGTTACACCAAGTCTTGCTGCAGGTATTTTGCTGTCACTCGAGGGTTTTTCCACAACCTGCCTTCTCTGGTTGTAGCTGTTGATGGCTTCCTTTTTCTGCCCTGTACAGGTATTTCATAAATTTTCTGCACCTAGCCAGATCACTTTCATCACTATAATTCTACTGTAATTCTATATTGCATTCTTATATTTTATCACAGAAATGATGTAACATATTGAATGTTAGACCAAAAAGCATCATGCCATGCTTTTATAAATGGAAGGCAGACAGAGTTTCAACTCCTCTTGTAGAGTATAAATTGTACATTTATAAAAATAGAGAATATTATAATTATTATTTTTCCAGGAAATACCCACCATCACCTTGTGGCTAGTGTGGAGAAGCACCCATAAAATGACTATGCTTAATAACTCCTGTTAAAAATACGGTGGATCCAGAAAGTATTCACAGCGATTCACATTTTCCACATATTGTTATGTTACAGCCTTATTTCAAAATGGATTAAATTAATTATTTTCCTCTAAATTCTACAAACAATACCCCATAATGACGAAGTGAAAGACGTTTGTTTGAAATCTTCGCAAATTTATTAAAAATAAAAAACACAAAAAGCACATGTACATAAGTATTCACAGCCTTTGCTCAATACTTTGTTGAAGCACCTTTGGCACGAATTACAGCCTCAAGTCTTTTTGAGTATGATGCTACAAGCTTGGCACACCTATTTTTGTGCAGATTCTCCCATTCTTCTTTGCAAGACCTTTCAAGCTACATCAGGTTGGATAGGGAGTGTCTGTGCACAACTATTTTCAGATCTCTCCAGAGATGTTCAATCGGGTTCAAGTCTGGGCTCTGGCTGGGCCACTCAGTAACATTCACAGAGTTGTCCTGTAGCCACTTCTTTGTTATCTTGGCTGTGTGCATAGAGTGATGGAGGCCACTGTGCTCATTGGGATCTTCAATGCTGCAGAAATATTTCTGAACCCTTCCCCAGATCTGTGCCTCTTTACAATCCTGTCTCGAAGGTCTCCAGACAATTCTTCAGACTTCATAGCTTGGTTTGTGCTCTTACATGCATTGTTAACTGTGTGACCTTATATAGACAGGTGTGTGCCTTTCCAAATCATGTCCAATCAACTGAATTTACAACAGGTGGACAATCAAGTTGTAGAAACATCTCAAGGATGATCAGTGGAAACAGGATGCACCTGAGCTCAATTTTGAGTCATGGCAAAGGCTATGAATACTTATGTGCTTTTTATTGTTTTGTAATTTGAATAAATTTGCAAAGACTTTTAACAAACTTCTTTCATGTTGTCATTATGGGGTATTGTTTGTAGAATTTTGAGGAAAATAATGAATTTAATCCATTTTGAAATAAGGCTGTAACATAACAAAATGTGGGAAAAGTGAAGCGCTGTGAATACTTTCTGGATGCACTGTAGCTATGCAAGAAAAAATTACCATTTATTTAGATATTATAGCTTAACTTGTGTAAATCTCAGTGGATCAATAAAGGAAAAATATTGACCTTTAAAGTTGAAAACTTTAATTTTAAATAAAACCTTTAAGAAATAATTTGGTATTGAATTTGATTTGCTTTGATATAGCATATGAGGTGAAAATGGTCCGTTTTACTCCAACATAATCAATGGCACAATTATCCCAATGGCTCAACTTATCGTCTCCCTAGGTTCAATTTACCCCTCATTAGGGGCAAGTTGAGACAAGAGACCACTATTTTTTGGAAAGTCATATTTTGAAAACAGTTTATTTTAGATCCAAAGTGATTATTACCATGGATGCAACACATATGTACATATTTTAGTTAGCGGCATGGATGTCATGCCCTCACATTACAGACCTCAAGTCTCACCTCACTTTGCTCTCCCCCACTCTGCAAGGAAAAAAGCAAATGGGAATGCTCTTCTAGTGCCAAAGGAAATCACCCTGGCAGTCCTCCACTCAATCATAGAACTGTGATTGCATATCTGACCTTATGTTATTGGTTATAAATGTTTATAACTATTAAGTTATTCGTGGATGTACCATTGCTTATGCCCTTGTTTCTAGAAAGTCTAATAAAAATTGCACTTGCAATCCCTCCCAAATCCTATTCCTATCTCTTTAATCCAAGCATATATTTTTGGTACACTTTTTGTTTATTTTCACTTGTTATACAATATTGAATTAAAAATAAATTTCACCATAGCTACAAACTTGTTAAGCAATACCCACTGCAGTCACATTCACAACCCTATAGCAGTCATATCCACCTCCAACAACCTGTTTTTCTCCTCTGCACATGCAGATGACAGCAGGCTCAAGCATCGGGTGCAGTGTTTATGTATAAATAACACTATTGTGCTAACTCTGTCAGAGAGTGTGCAGGAGTGTGCATGTTTGGCATGAGCAAGAAACCTTGATGCTGCTCCTGATAGGAGATGAGTCAGTGAGGGACACACAGATGCCTGGCTTGGCTCTGTTTCTCTCCTAAAGTTCAGGATCAGATGAGAACAGAGGATAGCATCCTTGCCTGAGTCTTTCTGCTCTGCTTTGATTATTAAGAGTGGTGGCAGCCTTTCTTTATGCTTTCCTTATGAGCTCAGAATGGAAATTAATAACCCGTCAAAAAGAAACCTTGTCCATCATCATATTTATTTATTTTGTTGGTTACCTACCCTTTGAAATACGCATACCTTTTCTCACGAATTTCTAATATTATTTTTTCATTGTAAATCACATACTATATATCAGTGCAAATTCAATGCAACACACATCAAAGAAATTATATCTTATGAAGTGAAGATATCTTGGATAAATGGAAATAAAGTATAAATACAGTTTTTTAAAAAAAATCAAATAAAGAGAAATGTTAGTTGAATTTGTCTATATTCAAGACATTTTTTTACTTGCTATGATATAATGTTTTTGTAGTGCAGTGGTCTCTTCTATATATCCAAAGTGTTAGTATCTCAGTGATGTCTGTGATTTGTGATTTCAGGATACCACATGCTGATAATTAAGAGAAACATAAACATGTATATATCAATAGAAACATACCAACATAGAAGAAAAACTACACTATTAACCCAAAGCAATACTTTTAAGAAAATGTGGACTGAATGTGGAGTAAAGTAGCCAAAATAAGACCTTCGGTGTGTTTGTAATTAACACAGCTTCCATCTGATTATCCTAAAGGTACCGCAATGAAATCATTTCAAACTGTCCTGTGTAATTATCAATAATCAGTTTGTCCTGTGCTTAAGCCTGGGCTCTTGTTCATAATGTGTTCATACTGAACAATCTTCCCATGCATGTAACACTGTTTGACTTTACAATGTGCAGTTAGAAAAAGGGTAACTATTTTTAATCCCAAATCCAGTGTTAGAAGAGGATGTGTTCCCTTTTTACTCTGGTACCTCTCAAGGTTTCTTTCTCATGTTATCTGAAAAAAAAAAATCTGAACATTTAATTGGACATGTATTCACACAGCTCCTTAGGCACATTGACCCCATATTTGAAAATTACTTCTTTTTTCTTCCTTCTCCACATTTTACAACAGCCCTGGACTTTACATAGAGTATCACAATCCCTGGCTTAAACATAGACTTTCGGGACATGACAGTGAAATCCAAAGATTTTTAAAAACCATCATCCATTATAAACCTACAGATTCTGACTTACAGTACAACTTGTCACATCCCAATCTCTAACAGAATCTATTCCTAATCCACAGCTAATGAGACTTAAACACATTTGCAGTGAGAATGGTATATTTCTCCTGTTTAAAATATTTCATTATGTAAAATCTAAATAAAAACAGAATGCAACGTTTTGCAAATCTCTTAAACCCATGTTATTCACAATAGAGCATAGAAAACATATCAAATGTTTAAATAGAGTAAATGTACCATTCTAAGGAAAAACTAAGGTAATTTTGATTTTGATGGCCGCAACACATCTCAAAAAACTTTGGACGGGACAACAAAAGGCTGGAAAAGTAAGTGTTACTAAAAAGAAATAGCTGGAGGTTAATTGGCAGCAGATCAGTAACATGATTGGGTATAAAAAGAGTATCTTAGAGAGGCAGAGTCTTTCAGATGTAAAGATGGGCAGAGGTTCACCAAGCTCAGAAAAACTGTGTCTACAATTTCTGGAACAATTTCAGAATAATGTTCCTCAACATAAAATTGCTAAGACTATGAATATCTCATCATCTACAGGACATAATATCATCAAAAGATTCTGAGAATCTGGAGAAATCTCTGTGTGCAAGGGACAAGGGTGAAAATAAATAATGCATGCCCGTAATCTTCGGGCTCTCAGGTGGCACTGCATTAAAAACAGGCATGATTATGTAATGGAAATCACTGCACAGGCTCAGAAACACCTCCAGAACTCATTGTCTGTGAAAACAGTTCGCCATGCCATCTACAAATGCCATGGATGCTGCATCCTCTAAACTAAAGAGGACTAAAGAGGAGAGGGACCATCCGGTTTTTTATCAGTGCTCAGTTCAAAAGCCTGCGTCTCTGATGGTATGGGGTGCATTAGTGCCCATGGAGTGGACAGCTTGTCCATCTGGAAAGGCATCATCAATGCTGAAAGGTATATACAGGTTTTATAGCAACATCTGCTACCATCCAGATTCCATCCCATCTTTACTTCTGAGAGACTCTGTCTCTCTAAGATGCTCAATTTATATCCAATCATGTTACTGATCTGCAGCCAATTAATCTAATTAGTTACAAAATGTTCCTCTAGCTGTTTATTTTTGGTAACACTTACTTTTCTAGCCTTTTGTTGCCCTCGTCACAACTTTTTTGAGATGTGTTGCGGCCATCAAATTCAAAATTACCTTATAAATTCTTAGAATGGTACATTTACTCTGTTTAAACATTTTATGTTTTCCATGCTCTATTGTGAATAACATATTGGTTCATGAGATTTGCAAATCATTGCATTCTGTTTTTATTTCCATTTTACACAGCATCCCAACTTTTATGGAATTGAGGTTGTAATAAAACCATGGCTATTATATATCATTATAGAAAAAAAAGAGGATTAACTCTTACAATTTTTGTATTGTTTTTATACACCTGAGACTTGAAGGATGGCAGTGGCATCTTCAGGATTATGAAGAGGCTTCAGCAGTGAGACTTGGAGTCACAGGTTCACTCTCTTTGAGGCCTAGGGGTCCGTCCTCTTAATCCTGAGCCACTGACTCCTCTTCTTCTGTTGGCCTATACACTTATCCTCAAACTCCCATTTTTTTAACAAGCCTGGTTGTTGACATTGTTAAACAGGCACGCTGTAGTGGCTCTACTCCAACAACATTGTTTAGCAGCTGATCCAAGCTCAGCATAATTAACCCACTTGCACTCATTCACCCCTTCTTTTGCACTCATACACCCTTCCTACATGAGAATTTTGCGCCCTTAATATGGGGTCTCTTGCTGAGAACCCCTACCCTAATGCATCAGTTTATGTCACCCATCAATCTTCATGTATCACTGCAGGAGTTGTTTGCTGTCTGTTCAATAAGAGATGTAATCAGAAAACATCATCTTCTCTACAAAAATTATGGACTTTGCTTAAATGTGAAATGCACTAAAATGAGACACTGTGAAAAAAAGGTGATGCCAGCATAACTGTATTCTCAGTGTGGTGCCTGGCAGTTTGTGATATTTTCTACTTTTAGGCTAACCATTATATAACAAGCTATGGCCATCGGTTTTTGAGAAATAGGTTTATTTTTGCACATAATATCTCAAATAGAAATAAAGTCATAGCTTTTTAAAATCTTGCCCCCAAAGTAAAAATGGAGCAAATCTATTTATGGATTTATATACATTTAAAGATTTCATTCCATCATGCTTGGCACTGCTCTAGATACCTCTGATGATGCACTGTCAAACTGGACATTCCTCATCATGTCTGTGTGGAATTATTGGATCAAGTTGAGGAATTTGTGTGGGCGTCAGTGGTGTAGTTGGTGCCATATGAACATGTAAGCTTACTTTTTCAACAGGGTTGTTTGAGATCGATGACTTCTTAGGATCAGTATTAGCATATACGTACCCATGGTATACTCCCTTAGGTTTTTTTTTTGCTTCAGAAGTCTCTAATCTACTATATTCTGACCTCAGCCACACCCATTTCCAATACATTTATGAATATTTGGAGCACTAAAGAAATACATATACAGATAGTTGAATTGCATTACACACCAAAAACATGAAATACTATAGTACGACATTAACCGTTGCTGTAAATAAAAATAATAAATAATATTTATAAATAAAAAAAAAAAAAAAAACTGTGACAAGAAGTCTTCTCTCTTTCTTTTCATGAGTTACGTGCTTCTTTGAACTGGTAAAACAAGCTAATAGTTAGCATTAAGCTCTTCTAAATTGTTTACACTCACAAAGACTAAGGGAAAAATCAGCTACCTTTTGTTGGCAAATGATGGTATAACACAATAGCTAAGAATTAGCTAAGAATTTTAAAGAGTTTTGTTCTTGGTTTGCTTCTTTCATATATTAAACTTGCAGAAAAATGGGAGAGTTTTTTTGTGGATAAAATAGTAAAGCTGATGTCTGATTTTTTTTTCACCTGCCATTTTGTTACAAAAGCCATAATTAAACCTTACTCTTAAGGGTTTTACATTATTGTCACGCTGGGTGGGATGAAGCGGAAACAGGCGCAGACTGGCTTTACGCTGATTTATTAAATGAAACTTTAGATCCACACAAAATAATACAAATGCCAGCACGAAAC
>JAFFST010040976.1:0-10076 GCA_022414735.1 Noturus placidus
GAGAGCATGTAGAGGATTGTGAGCTAAACGATCTTCTGCATTCCTCCCTTGCAAGTAAAATATAAAATTGTGTTGTATGGTTCTTCTGTGTCCAGGTTGAGTTTAACCTAACACATTGCATTTTGGTACATTCATAATGTTAATGTGGCCCATCGAGGACAACCATTATGCAGATGTGGCCCTCCGTGAAAATGAGTTTGACACCCCTGACCTAAGACTTTGCCACATTTTAATTACATTTTAGGGGAAGCCCAGTTTACAGTGTATAAGTCAATCACCTCTGGTTTAACTTTATTTCAAATTGATTTCATTTCTTTTTTTCTTTTCTGTATTTCAGGCCATCTTAAGACCTCGTTCTGTGTTCACATTTACGTGGAAAGCCATGCTCCACCCTTATCTTAGCAAAAGCATAAGTGCATCATTATTTTCCAAGGCTAATTATGTAAACTATATTTGAAATATACCTATAGGAAGTTATTTTTCTTAGTTTCTTATGTACTTTCTGTACTTTACTCACATAATACATAAATAATCATGTACATTAAGTCATCAACCACATTAATAATAACATTAATAACATGGAAAAAAAAGTTTAGCACATGCTATGATAGACATGTTTATTTCATAATGTTCATAATGTGTTTTTTGTCTGTATTTTCTGTGACTGAGATATTAACTATAGTAATCAGAACTTGTGTCATTGCAGTGGTAATTCTAACAGTAAAAAAAAAAAAAAGACTACTCTGAGCCTTATAATCTTAACATTAATTAGCCATTCAATCGTATCTTCAGTGTGTTCCTAATAACATGTTTCTCTGCTAGGAGGGCAGCCAATGCCCAAGGCCCAGCATACTCCAAGGTCACGAGTCCTATGATATTATACTTGAAATGTGAGTAGTCCCATGGACATGCCTCCAACAACCTGAGAAAGATGCCCCAACTGAACTCCCACATGTATATGAACAAGGTGTAAACGATCAGTCGGAGCATTAAGGGGAAATGTCTCTGCTTTAGTGATGCACTCAAGCCTTCCATGAAGAAGATAGCCAAGCTGTATATGAGGAGTGACCACAAGCTGGTGTAGCCAGGAAGCCTCAGATCACGAGTATAATACCAATTCCAGGAAGCAGTAAATGCCACCTCACACACACACCCATGCAGGGCATAGACGTAAAGACGGGCAAGGAGAGAGAGGGGTGAGAGTGTGAGATGGTCATTAAGATAACCAGAGGCCCCTGCATCAACACCAGGATCTGTTCCAAGAAGAAACAGAGGTGCATTGTTAGCACTAATCAATTTATTCTCAGAAACATTCTTTATCGATTATAATTGGTTCTCTATTAACTAGTGTACAAATATATAACATTGCTTAGTAATGACGTTTTCTTCTGTAATGTTTTTCATCTCAGTTTTTATAATACAATAAACTTCTTCATTGTACGATTCACACTTAAAGTCAGCAGTCATTAGGTGGGTGGTGGCTTTGCAATTCCATATTTCAGAAGTTGGTTTAAAAAAAATCATATAAACCTAAATTAGGTCTAGAGTATTAATGATGGATTAAAAACTTTTAACATGGTTAGAATAGAACTAAATAATAGTATACAATATATAAATAATATACCTCTCTTTAATTTGTGTCTTCTCGATGTTAAATATATCTGCATATATTAGAAATGAATACATTTTAAGAAAACTGCATAAAAAAAGATAACCCTTATTATTTCCTCTGCTATTCAACCATGAAATATAACGCTGAACCTGTCATGAAACAGAGCAATAATATCTTTGCCATGAGTGTCTATGCAACCAAGGAGCTTTATGTTTATGAATAGAGGGGATTCCAAATTTTTGGGCAAATTGCTCCAAATTTTCTGTGAAGAATAATTCAATAATTGTATATCTTTGAGTTGTTTTCTTGACCTCTTTGGTTCCACTGAGTGAAATGTGTCCATTTGTATTGCCTAAATGTAAGGATAGTAAAAACAAACCATAAATTATCATGTACTGTACACTCCTGGGCAAATAAATAATTAATCAAATAAATAAATAAATAAAATGGCCAAACCCCAAATGGCAAAAATATTAAGCTGTATTGGCAAAAATTAAACAAATGTACTCCTGAGACCTCCTGTGCCACTATTTGCTCGTTTATTTTGAACTGCTTGGGGAAAAGCTAGAAACAGGGGAATTCACTTATATAATCTTCTTGTATGCAATGGTAAAATCATAATTATGATTGAATGTTTGATGTAAATAAAAACAATAAAAATAAGCCATATGCAAGTTTACCCATACGGTTTAACCATTTAAAGAAATCAGTGGGAAAATCTATCTCATACTTAGTTACTTTATCTATTTGTGTAATTTGTGTTAATCTCCTGACCAATGATTTGTTGTTAAGACCATTAATTTTTTTATATTTTGTCTTTTGCCCAGGAGTGTACATAATTCATTGAAATGTGGCTCGTTTGAATGCTACTCCCAGTAATATTTTAAATAGTATCACACAAAATCCATCATGACAGTTAAAATAAAAATCTCTCATGACTCTCATAGCCCCTAATGTAATAACTGTTCATGAGAGCTGGAAGTACAGGGCTTATTATTCGAGTCACTTTTGAGAATTAAATATCTTATGATGAGCTACACTGTACTGCAACCTATAACTTTGAAAAATTGTAGGCTTACATTATGCAAATATGTTTAGCGCGTCCAGATTCTCCAGATATTGACACCATCCCATTGTAATATTTTTACCCACACATTTTCAGTTACTAATTACACAATTATAAAGTTCCCTTTAACAATTACCACTTGACACAAATTCAACACGCTTATTGTAAGTTTATTATGAGTCATTCAGTACTCAGGAAGAATGTGTGAGGTTTTTGACCACTATAAAGTGACATGTATTACCTTTGTTTCAGGTGGGTTACTGATATGACTGCTCATATAATCTAATCTTTGGATGTGGGTGAGGGAATAATAATACTTGAAAAGAAAGTACTGATATAACTGTAATGTGTAGATGGTATGTAGTCCAGACACTATCTAAATCTAATTATTAAACATATTTTAAAAGCCTATTAAACTTCATAATAAGCCTAAAACTATTGTTTTTATTATACATGTTATCTTTTACTTCATAGTAACTAGTCACTTAGATCTATCATGCAGCTCAGGCAAATGGTTCAGAAGAATGAATTCTGCTAATCATCATTTATACAACACCACCAAGTGCAAAGACATGACTTTCTCCAATAGCATCAGGGTAGTAAATGATAAGCATTGCATATAATGACTTGTATGGTTAAATTATTATTTTATCGCAAATATTATGAATTATATATCACACATGCACATGACAGTTAAACGTCAAGAACAGTTTACCACAGAAAAAAGAAATTCATGTAGAACATCTAATACTCACTACTACTCACCTTGTGAGTGTCCCCTCCTTGGAAACAAATTTTTGGATACCATCTCTGTGTCAGTACTGCTCACCAGCATGCCACAGCTTTCTGTTTTCCTGTTCGTCCCTGGTCTTTAATTTGCCTGAGTTAAACATTAAGCCAGAGCATACTAGTGACATCCCTGCCTTAGATTAAGAAGGTCATTTTTTAAAATGTTGAGTAGCAACACAAAATTTGCTGGATAGGTCACATCTTACATTGTGTGCATGAGAGAATAATGGTTAACTAAATATGATGTGATGAATATATGACAGATGACAAATATTTTGGTCATTCTTTGAAATGTTTGCTATTCAGGGAAGTACTAGAAAATATAAAAGGCTAAGTGTGCATATACATTTACATTTTACATTTATTCATTTACCAGACGCTTTTATCCAAAGCGACTTACAAATGAGAGTACACTCACACACCAATGGTAGCAGAGCTGCCATGCAAGGTGCTAGCTTGCCATCAGGGGAAACTTAGGGTTCAAGGACACTTCGGCATGGGATCACCCGGGTGGGGATTCGAACCACCAACCCTACGATTAGTGGACAACCCGCTCTACTGACTGAGCCACAGCCGGTCTATATACTATAGACCAATGTGTGGAAATATATTTTATAGTTAAGTCAACTGATAATAACCAATACAGCAAATGTTTGTTATGGATTTTGTTTACAGCAAATGGATTGTGTTTATCCATCCAGCTTCTATACCGCTTATCCTTTTCAGGGTCATGGGTAACCTGGAGCCTATCCCAGGAAGCATCGAGCACAAGGCAGGGTTCACCCTGAGTCCATCGCAGGGCACACACATATACACAGGAAGGAAACCGGAGGAAGCCCCCCAACGCACGGGGAGAACATGCAAACTCCGCGCACACATGGCCCAGGCAGGACTTGAGCCCCAGACCCTGGAGGAGAGAGGCGGACGTGCTAACCACTAAGCCACCCCATTGTGTTTATGTAATAGAAAATATTCTACTTGCATGTAGTGATGTACTAATAAGTACAATAAATAGTAATAGAAACAGTAGATAACAGTTTATTACTCCATCTTACATTTACATTTATTCATTTCATTCAATATCTTGTAATGATTAACTCCTAAATTTACTACCTCTTAAATTTAAACTTAGTTAACCAAGCCTTCATGAGATCATTTACATGTGATGAATCAGGCAACCATTTAGGAATGTTGATGACTAAAATGAAATATTTTAATTTAGGTTGTACACTGTTTCTGCTAAATGTTTGCGAAAAAGATTTTTCTATCTTTACACACACACACACACACACACACACACACACACACACACACACACACACACACACATATATATATATATATATATATATATATATATATATATATATATATACACACACATATTGTGGGAAACAAAGATCACTCCTCTCGTGACTGCCACGGTGGCGCTGAAGAGACAGCGCCACCAATGTTTTGGACGGCCAGAGAGCACGTGGCAGCGGGGTGAGGCGGGACTGTCCATACACACATGACTCGTGAATAGTGCACCGCGTGGAAAGAATTCCACCATCCGGCGGGCGAGGGGAGGATATAAAACGGCGATACTCCAGTCTCAAGGGGGAAAGAGGATCTCATGTGTGCAAGTAGGTGGCATGTGTTAGGTGTTATTTTGCGACAGGTGCATGTCCGCTAACCAGTGCTGTGTGTTTTTCAGTTTTTTTCAGACAAAGTCAACATGAGTGCAGGCTCCGCCCCCTGGTTGTAACCGAAAACGTCTGAGACCCTCACCGCCCGATCGCACATCAACACACACACATTCTCTCCTCACCGTCTGTCTAGAATAAAGGTGCCCAAAACACCGGAGAAAAACTGAAGAACTGCTTCACTTGGACGGGGATGGATGCAGAGGTCTAGGCCTTTTGTCAAAGGTGCCCTCAGTGTCTGCGTACCACCCCCAGGAAGCCCCTTGTCGGTTCCCCTGGTCCCTCTGCCCATCATCAGCATCCACTTCGAAAGGATCGGCATGGACCTCGTAGGGCCATTCCCCAAGTCCGCCCAGGGCCACGAGTACATACTTGTCATCATAGACTATGCCACTCGGTACCACCAGGCGGTGCCACTACACAAGGTCACCTCCCGAAACATCGCCAGAGAATTGGTACTCCTGTTTAGTCATGTAGGGATCCCAAAGGACATTCTGACTGACCAAGGTACGCCTTTTGTCTATGTCAGCTGTTACAGGTGAAATATCTCAAGACGTCTGTCTACCACCCGCAAACTGATGGACTGGTTGAGAGATTCAATCAGATGCTCAACAGATGTTACGCTAGGTGGTAGATGAGGAAGGAAGGAACTGGGACCTCCTCCTTCGCCATCCGGGGGTGCCCCCAGGCGTCCATGCGCTTCACACTCTTCGAGCTCCTCTTCGGACAGCGACCTCATGGACTTCTGGATGTGGCCCGCAAAGCGTGGAAGGAGCAACCATCCCCATTCCGCTCGGTCATCCACTCCGTGCAGTAGATGCAAGAGAAGATTGACCAGGTAACCCCGATAGTTCAGGAGCACATGCAAGCCACCCAGGAGGAACAGAAAAGTGTGTACAACTGTCCCACACAGCCACGGGAGTTACAACCGGATGATCAGGTGCTCCTACTAGTACCTAGTAGCTCCTGCAAGTTCCTGGCCCATTGGCAAGTCCCGTACACAGTCTTTGAGCGAAAAGGCCCAGTAAACTACCACCTGCAGCAGCCCGGTAAGCGAGCAGACAAACTGTACCACATGAACCTGCTGAAGAAGTGGGTAGAACCGGCGCCGGTAGCATCGGACACGTCTCTGGACTCTGGACACAGATCACAGCAAGGGAACCTTGGTAGAATTGTGGGAAGATCTTACCCCCACACAAAGACAGAAGCTAACAGACTTGGTGGATGGGAATTCGGAATTCAGAAGAATAAGACGTGTACTTACATGCACCTGTTGATTTCAACTAAAATAGTAGTTAATTTGCGCTTTTCAGTACAGTCATATAATAGATTATGACTTCCTCTACTCTGTTTCTTTGTCGGCATTTTTAACTTTGAGAAAAAGAGTTATGGCATCTGAAAGGCTAAGGAAAAATAAAACCGACAAGCTATCTTCAGATCTTGAGAATCTTCGTGCTATGATAATTACAGAGCTAACAGCTAGTATTAAAGCTAATATTACAGCTAATATTACAGCTAATAATGATAATATTGCAGTTAATATTAATGCAGCTTTGGCCCCAGTTATTGCATACATTGAGAGTATTAAGTCTAGTATTGAGTCACAAGGATGGCGTATTGACGACCTGGAACAACATTTAATTGTTTATAGTGACCGTACTGTCACCCTGGAGGACACGGTGCTAAAGCTAACTCTGGCTAATAAACACCTCTTGCATAAAATGGAGGACTTAGAGTCCCGTTCACGGCGCTGCAATCTCCGAGTTATTGGTATTCCGGAGGGAGAAGAAGGGAGTAATCCGGTCATGTTTATGTCTAAATTTTTTCAAGATGTCCTCGGATCAGAAATTTTTCCGACTGCTCCATTGTTAGACAGAGCACATCGTATCAGCCCCTTGCCCTCGGGAGAGCAGCAAGAGAATCAGAGGTCCAGAGTGATGATTGTGAGTTTCTACTATCTTCAGGACAGAGAGAAAGTTATTCAACGCAAGAATAGGGATCAACTTTTCTATCAAGGCCGCAAAGTTTTCATCTTTCCTGACTTCAGCTCCAGCGTCGCTAAGAAGAGAGCGGCTTTTTCTGCGGTGAGAAACAGCTTGCGTGAGAGAATTGTGCGGTCTTCTCTTAGATATCCTGCTAACCTTTGGGTCAACCTCGGTGATGAGAGGCTGCAATTCGACTGCCCCAAAAAAGCACAACAGTGGTTTAATGAACAGTATCCTGCATCTTTATCTTAAATCTGTCTATATGACTGTTAACCAATTTATTAATACCTGCTGTGTGTCTGTGGGACTGAGTTGCAAATTCCGGATGTTCAAGTGTTTTAGGGCTCTGACTCCATGGTTAGGGAATGGAGAGTTAAGTCTTCAGAGCAGGGAGGGGGAGGGAGGGCTGGTATACTATGTTGCGTGGGTGTGTGGGGGAGGGGGTCTGTGTTGTTACATGTATGTGTGGGGGGGAGGGTACTGTGCTGTGTTGTGTGTGTGGGGGGGGGGCTCCCCTTTATTTATCTATCTACTTATTTTATTTTATCTATTCCCCCCTTCCCTGGGGTGTTTTTTTTTCTCTTTGTGCCTACCTCTCTGTACTCCATTCTGCACTAATCTAAACTGATGGACAAGATCCGAAATTTGTTCAGATTTTTAAGTTGGAACGTGAAAGGTCTGAACAGTCCCGTTAAAAGGTCAAAGATTTTGACTCACTTAAAACTACAAAAACCTGACATTACATTTCTACAGGAAACCCATCTCCGTCCCAGGGATCAATGCAGACTTCAAGCTCGATGGACTTTGCATATGTTCCACTCCAATTTTGATTCCAAGTCCAAGGGAGTTTCTATCCTGATAAGTAAGACGGTGCCCTTTTCTTTTGATAATGTTACTTCTGATGCGAATGGTAGATATGTGATTGTTAAAGGAAAAATCTCACAGACCCCAGTAGTTTTGGTGAATGTATATGCCCCAAACTTTGATAATGCTAATTTTGCTCAGAATTTGATGTCCAAAATTCCTGCTTTGAATACACATCTCTTGATATTTGGGGGAGATTTGAACTGTGTTATTGACCCAGCTTTGGATAAATCCAGCGTGGTTGCGAGGGTTTCTTCTGTGATGGAAAAGGCGTTTTCTGAGTGTATGGTTCAAAATGGTTACATTGATCCATGGAGGTACTTAAACCCCACAGTGAGGAAATATTCTTTCTTTTCTCACATGCATAAACCTTTACTTTTTTATTAATAACTCTCTAATTTCTTAGGTGGTAAACTCTGAATATCTACCGATCCTTATCTCAGACCACGCTCCTCTAAGGCTTGACATTCTTCTACCTTCACATCGTGCTTTTTGCCCACCATGGAGGCTTAATTCTCTACTTTTATCTGATTCAGCATTCTGCAAGTATATCTCTACTTCGATAAATGATTTTCTTCTCACTAACCAAACTGATTCAATCTCTTACTCTTTACATTGGGAAACTCTGTCGGAATTCTTAAAGGGACAGATCTTCTCTTTTTCTGCTCATGCCAATAAGCAACGTAGGAATAAGAAAAAAGAGTTATCTGATAATATTCGGGCCATGGACAACCAATATGCACTCAACCCAACCCCTGAGCTGCATAAACAAAGGCTCAATTTGCAGGCAGAGTTTGATTTGTTATCGACAGGTGAGGCGGCGAGGCTGCTGTTACATACGCGTGGCAATTATTATGAATATGGGGATAAGGTTGGTCGGTTGTTGGCTCACCAATTGCGTAGCCAAGCAGCTTCACGCTCTATTCCTCAGATTATGCAATCCAGTGGTGTATTAACCTTGGATCCTGCAGAAATTAATTCAACTTTCAAAAAATTCAACTTCACGCTCTATTCCTCAGATTATGCAATCCATATCTCAATTCCATATCTCATTGGCCCCATTACTCCTGGCTGTATTCAAGGAGTCCCTAGAAATAGGGATGTTGCCACAAACATTACGACAAGCAACCATAACTTTGTTGCTCAAAGATGGGAAGGACCCAACATTAAGTACCTCGTACATACCTATTAGCCTCCTCAATGTTGATGTCAAGATTTTAGCTAAACTCCTGGCCTCTCGTTTGGAGGAGATTCTCCCTAGCATTATTTCAGAGGAACAAACCGGATTTGTAAAAGGATGGCATTCCTCTTCAAATATTCGTACTCTATTCAATATTTTGTATTCAAAACAGAACTGTGACTCCTCTGAAGTGGTCATCTCTTTGGATGCAGAGAAGGCGTTTGATAAGATCAAATGGGAATATCTTTCCATGGTTCTCAAGAGGTTCGGCTTTGGGGATGGACTGATATCTTGGGTGCGTTTGTTATATGCGGAACCGCAGGCTTCCATATGTACCAACGATGCTAATCTGACTATTTTACTTTGTCACGGGGTACGCACCAGGGATGTCCTCTGTCTCTGTTACTTTTTGCCATAGCGATTGAACCTCTCTCGATCATGCTCCGAACTCTTCCTGTATTTCAAGGTATAGTTCGCAATGGAATTGAACATAAACTAGCGCTGTATGCCGACGATTTACTACTTTATGTTACGGATCCAATTGCGTCTATTCCAGAGATAAAACGTGTATTAAATGACTTTGGGAAATTTTCAGGGTATAAACTGAACCTACCAAAGAGTGAATGTTTACCCATAAACCAATCTGGCCAAAAGATAAAACAGACTGAAATACCTTTTCGCTTTGAGCTCTCAAAATTCAAATATCTCTGAGTTAACGTACTCATTCCTATTCTGCATTAATGGCTGCGAATTTCACACCCTTAATCTCATACATGAAGTCAGCCTTTCAAAGATGGGCAGCTACCACTATCCCCTCTTGGTAGAATAAACACTGTAAAAATGAACATTCTTCCAAAATTCCTCTACCTCTTTCAATCCATCCCTTTGTTTTTAC